>JAGFZM010000079.1:677866-694799 GCA_017657215.1 Limnothrissa miodon | reverse complement strand
TGTGGGGACATATCTTTATAAGAACAATCTGACCTATTTGTGTCCCCTTCAAAAATTTCTCTTGACAAATTTTATATCTATTGTCCCCCCCTACTGTTAAATGAAATTTACACCCATGAACCCAGCGTGCGTGTATGTTACAGCAAAATAGCCCACATAGAGTCATTTTACATCAGCACTGAGGATGGGTTTAAATACCTTAATAACAGTAGAATGCATTTGAAAAACTGCACATCTCAATCACACATTCCGCACACACACACAGACACACAAATTCCCATTAAAAATACTCATTTCTGACAGCATGTGCTTGCCAGCAAGACGAAGTAGAACCATAAAAGAAATCACGGGTCTGGAACCAATCCCGAGTCTTTTAAGGTTCCTCTGTCCTTCCATGTGGGTTTGTATGGTTCACCTCACACAGACGTGGCTCACCTCCCTCCCCGATACCCACCCACCTCCTCTCCCTGGCCGCCTCCTCGTTAGAACCCTTTCATAAAGCCCGGAGACACCAGGGCAATAAAATCAAGTCTTACAGAGACTACACCTGTCAACACTGGGCTTTAAAAAATAAGGGCCATTTCCTGGGATTCCACCCTCAGTTTTGAGAAATTTTGAAATATTACCTGTTGTATTGATCAGAGAAGGCCAAAAATAACACATTACAAAGGTGTTAAAAGGTACAATAGTTAGGTTCAACAGTACCTTTCTTTTACTGACTTGCAGTAACTGGGGTCAGGTTGGTCTCATAGCAACCATACAGCTCTCTGAAAAAGTCATGCTACAGGCACACACACTGCTTGCTATGAAAGTCAAATTAATTAGCCCCAGCATTGAGTTCAGTGAAGCTAGGCTATATAGGCTGCATAAACTAGAACATGTTTGTGGTTATGATAACACCATGGATACAGAATACTGTATGTATGGCAAACTGCAACAATAATTTGCAATGGTTGCTATACTTACCATTTAATGGGTATTAATATGATTTTTTTTTTAACCATATCTATTTCATTGGTGTCATGTTATCTGTAAATAACCTTGCCAGCCAACCAGAGAGCAGTATTTCATTGCTCCAGATGATACGAACAGAATGCACAATGGTTAGGTTTTTGGTTGTGTATAGATATGTTTGTGTGTGTGTGTGTGTGTTTGTGTGTATGTGTGTGTATATGTCTGGGGGGACTGTGGATGTGTGTTAAGAGTCTATGCATGCGCACATTTGAGTGTGTATAAGTGTGTGTGTACGTGAGAGTGTGATTAATTTGTGTGTGCAGGTTTGTAAAAAGGTAGGGGGGATCTAGGTATGTGTGTGTTAGTGTCTGGCATGTGTATTTGAGTGTGTGTGTGTGTGTGTGTGTAGGTGTGTGGGCCATGAATGAGCTGCAATGTAATCCTCTCCTGGCTTCAAAGACACGCTCTGCTGTGCAGAGCCAGAGCCAGCACTGCAGCTGCTGCCCAGTACAAACCACCACCCCCACCTCCAGCTTCCCTCCAGACAACCCCTCTCTTCTCCATCCCCACCTCTCCTCCACCCAGCCTCTAACACACCCCACCCACCTCCTCTATCCACCTCCACCTTCCCTCCACCCAACCTCTCTCTCCTCTACCCAACCTCTTACACCCCCCGACCCCGATGGACTGCTGCCTAGTACAACCCCACCACTTCCCCTCCACCCACCTCTGTCTCCTCCACCCAATCTCTCCTCCAACCTCTTACACACACCACCCCAACCCCCTCCCTAATGGACCTGGGGTTTTGGACCAATCTCCTCCCATCCACCCACCCCAACCTCTCCTTCACCCAATCTTTTTCTCCTCCACCCAACCTCTCTCTTCTCCACCTTTTCTCTCCTCCACCAACCTCTCCTCAACAAGCCTCTTCCACCCCCCTCCCGTACTGGACCTGGGGTTTTGGCCATCACTTGAAAGCAGGCCTGGAATGAAACTGAACTGGGCATCCTTCCCCCAGTCATATAACAGATTGCTCCAAGGCGGAGTTTCACCTGAGCTGCTCGTAAGTCTGATGCGGACACCATGTCAAGCGGGCTGCGGTCTCGCTGAAGGTGTCTCTCGCAAGGAGCCCGTGTTCTAACAGTTGCGAACACAGATTTCCCACAGCGTGCAGCCACAAGGGCTTCTAGAAACACTTAAATGCTAGGCCAAGTCTGGCGATGGACCCGCCAGAACCGCATCTTACTTTCCAGGCCAGGAAAGAGATGCTCTCTGATGTTAGCAATCTGGTGACTATAAATCTGTGTGTGTGTGCGTGCGTGCGTGTGTGTGTGTGTGGGGGGGGGGGGGAATGATGTTTTTTTATTTAACACAAAAAAACGTCATTCCAAATAGCTTAATTTACATTGAAAAGAAAAACATGAGGTTATAGAGAAATTAACAATGATCAATTGAACGGCAAATATTATCCACGGATATATAATATTCACAGACATACACACACATAAATTATACGTGTAAAGTCAGAGAAATTATTTTTCAGAACAAGCATAACCTACTTCTGTGACAAAAAGCTTTCAAATTGGTCTCTGTACAACACTAATGTTCTAAAGGCTTTTTTACATGACAGACAAATCTGCACAGCTTGACTTTTACAACTATTGATAAAATCCCAATTACAGCTCTGGAAGAGGGGTAAGAAAAGTGAATGTGTGTGTGCGCGTGTGTGTGTATGTGTGTAGTTCTGCCCACTGAAGATTCTGAGAGTGTTCCTCAATAGTTTGTGTGGGTTTGGAGTTTCTCCAGTGGTGGGGATATGCATTGTACAACATCATTACCAAATTTGCGGTTGAGAATAATCAGTCTCCACAGAGACTACTATGGCTGTCTTTGATTTCTCAGTTTCTCAGAGAAATTCCTAGGATAGAACACAACACTATTAGCTGAAAGAGAAAACAGAAAGCTATGACAGACTTACCGGTCATAGAAGTCATCTCTGTAGTAATCGTAGTCAAAGTCATAGCCACTAATGGACAAAACACAGAAACACAACACACACAGAAACACACACACAAACACACACACAGGGGACAGGGGAAAATTTCTGTTTCCTGAATATTGCTGACCAAATAAAAACAGTGTCATCTGGAACTGACCCCTGCAAAAACACTATGCTTAACTGAATTCACACAAAAGAGTGTATAGCCTAAATACTAAAACTCTGTAAATACAAACAATGTTTTTAAACCACACTTAGATTTATGCAATGCCATCATATAGTTACTTTACAAATGCAAGCAGTACAGCGACTCAGTGTGTGTGGTGGACTGTTATGTTATGAACAGTTTATAAATGTGTTATAGAAACAGAGGTGTTATAATAAGCTGCTCACCTGTAGAGAGCAGCGGCAGACCTCTTCAGGCCTTTGGGTCGGTTGGGCTTGGGCTCACCTGCCATGTTGATATCTATGGAGAAGACAGAGAAGGAAGCACGCTCAAAAAACGACCATGTGTAACCAAGAGTTAACAGACAATCAACAAGAAGCACACAGATTGCCCAATTGGATACAATATTCTTAGTCATGGACCCAGAATAGACTGTCTCCTCTGTTGTTGTGGGGTCTCACTATATATAAACAGTGCTACACCTTGTCTCTGTTAATGGCGTGACCTTGACCTGAGCTGAGATGGTGTCCCAGGGGAATTCATCCCGCTGCCAAGAGAACACAATGGATGCTCAGCACAAAACACAGAGACTGGATATGAGTGAAGAAGGTAAGTATGTGTGTTTCCATGTGTGTGTGTGTGTGTGTGTGTGTGTGTACATGTGTGTGTGTGTATGTGTGTTTCAACGTGTGTGCACATAATGTGTTTCTCTGTGTGTGTGTGTATGTGTGTGTGTGTGTGTGTGTGTGTGTTAGTGTTTTAGTGACACATAACTCCTTGCTCTCCCCCAGTAGAGATTATTTAAATTTACATACTTCTCAGCTATAAGACACAGGACAATAGTGGCTAATTTCTTTTTGCTGAGGAACAAGAGAACACACACACACACACGCACACACACACACACACACACACACACACACACACACATGCACACACACAAACACAAAGACAAACACACAGACATACTCCTGTTGATTGACCACATTCCCCAAGTAATTGTTCAACATCTCCTTTCACTCAAGTGTTATCCGGAAGCCTTTAGATTTGTTAGAGGAACAAGAGAACACACACACATACTCACACACACACACACATACTAGTCATTTTCTTATTGTAAATGTAAAGAGGAACTTGACCTAGATCCTTGTAGTCGAGTCCTCAGAGTAATCTCATGTGCTGGTGCTGGTAATGACATTATAGCTACTTCATCATTGTAGGACTGTATTTTCTATATTTCTTTCTTACTGATGCCACAAAGACCATACAACATAGAAACAGGACATTAGGTTAAAATGTCACTTGAAATATGTTTGTTTTCTGTAACAACAAAATGAAAAAAGAAAATGGGGCAGTAAGAGGGTTATTTATTTAACAACCGAAGGTTGAATCGACGCACTTCATGAGGCAACGGGGAGACACGCCTGTAGTGGCTCTGTAGGGCTGGGGGCGCAGCCGAGGCGACATCCAGATGCCTAAGTGGAACACTCTCTTCCTTGTTTGGCTGTGCGTTGCGCACACGCTCACCGCCAACAGTAGGGGCCCACGAGCGGTAGTGGGAGTGGCTCCATGAGGTTGGCGGCACATCTGAGGTGACAACCAGTACCCGCAGGGAGCGCCTGCATCCACCGCCCAACTGCATGGCATGCGCACATCCCTTGCTAGGCCGCAGGCAGGCACAGGCTGGGTGAGAGCCAACGGTTGGGGCCCGCAAGCAACGGCGGGGGTGCCTTCACAAGGCTGGCGGCGCATCTAAGGCGACAGCCATGTACCTGTGGGTAGAGACCACATCGACCTCCCAGCCGTGCGCATGTCCCAGCCGGGCCGCTTGCAGGCACAGGCTGGTTGTGAGCGCAGGGGAGTGGGGGTGGGAGCGCGGGAGTGCCTCCACAAGGCTGGCGGCGCATCTGAGGCGACAGCCATATACCTGTGGGTAGCGTCCACATCCATAGCCCAACCGTGCGTGTGCCCCACGCCGGGCCGTTTGCAGGCACAGGCTGGGTGAGAGCCAACGGTTGGGGCCCGCAAGCAATGGCGGAAGTGCCTCCACAAGGCTGGCGGCGCATCTGAGGCGACAGCCATGTACCTGTGGGTAGTGTCCACATCTACCTCCCAGCCGTGCACATGTCCCCTGCCGGGCCACTTGCAGGCACAGGCTGGTTGTGAGCGCAGGGGGGTGGGAGTGCGGGAGTGCCTCCACAAGGCTGGCGGCGCATCTGAGGCGACAGCCATATACCTGTGGGTAGTGTCCACATCCATCGCCCAACCGCACGCATGTCCCACGCCGGGCCGCTTGAAGGCTGGGTGAGAGCCAACGGTTGGGGCCCGCAAGCAACGGCGGAAGTGCCTCCACAAGGCTGGCGGTGCATCTGAAGCGACAGCCATATACCTGTGGGTAGCATCCACATCCATCGCCCAACTGTGTGCATGTCCCACGCCGGGCCGCTTGCAGGCACAGGCTGGGAGTGAGTGCGGGGGTGGGGGGGGGTTCTGTCTGCCCCCGAGCCAGCCTCCACCAAGCAGGTGGAAGGAGCAGAGGCACGCAAGACGCAGCGAGGGTGGCTCTGTAGGGCTGGAGGCGCGCCTAAGGCGACATCCAGATGCCTAAACAGAACACTCTCCTCCCCCATTCTGCTGTGCATTATGCACACGGCCAGTGCTAACCGGCTGCGGAGTGGTTCCGAAGTCTGAGGTGACACACTGGACCAGATGTCCGATTGGCGCAGGGGGAAAGGCCTGAGAGCACATAACCTCAGGGCCACTAGGGGGCAGTAGGCACACAGGACGGCCCTTGGGTCCCATCCGGAAGAGAGCCAGGCTCGCCGTAGGCTGCACAGTCTACTTACTGAACAGCGCTTGTTGAACTCCTTCTAGAACTGCAGATCAAAGGAGTAAGAATTCCACTCTCAGCCCACGGTGAGTTTACCCCCTTGCATCAACCGGGATTTGAACCCAGATCCCCTGCATAAGCAGATGCTAATGCATTCAACCACATTAACACAGCTACACCTTCAGTGAGAGCAAGATAAAAAACAATAGAGGTGGCATTAGGGCTATTAAGCACATAACGCCAGATTATGGCTCGAAGGAGCATCTAGAGCTTGAGAAAACACAATTCAAAGTATTTGTACAAGCTGTTCAACAACACCGTTTTCATGAACACGACGGGATTTGAACCCGCGACTCTTGAGTGGTAGGCGATACTGGATCCGCTTAATCAGTGCATCCGGATGCTTAAGGTGTTTACACCATGTCTTATTTGAGTGGCTCAAACGGAGTAACAATCGGACGAAAAATTAGTCCATTTGTTAGAGGATTCCGGCTTTCAACTCTAGTTGAAACTACATAGTCGGATTATCAGTTTCTCATCGTTACCACTGAGCTATCGTGAATTCCACGTGACAGTAGAATTTTCACGTAAATGGAAGCCCCATTCAATGACTGCTACAGCTAAGTAAACATGCCAACGGATGGGCTGAACTGGGAGATAAACAAGTTGTTTCATCACCGTCTGAAAAACGTCCACCAGTGCATAGAGTGCAAGCACTGGGGCTCATTAACGGTGGCTAAGACGTGTAGAGAGTGCGCTGTGTTTGTGTCAAACATGAGGGCGAGCTGAGCTCCACCACGCTGTAACAGGGGACACAGACAGCAGCTACAGAAGCTGCCTTGAGAGCACGCTAGTCACCGTAGCACGCTAGTCACCGTAGCAGGGATGAATTGGCGAGGAAATCTCCATCGATGTATAGAACGGTAGGCATCGTCGTCTTCGAACGGTGAGCGTCTACCGAGGTTTCATCTCTTCAGAGTCTGCTGGAGTGGCACAAGGCTAAAGGGGCTAAGCCACAAGGCCTGCTAGCCGCTGGGATGCTAGCAACTCGGGGGCCTGACCACATGAGAGGCTAGCGGGGAAGAAGAGGGAAGCCGGGGCCTGAGCGCCACAGGCAATCTAGCCTGAGAGGAGCTAGCTGGCTAGCTGCAGACAGTGAGGAGCTAGCTTAGGGAGCTAGCTCAGTGGAAGAATCCTCCATCGCCAAACCAACGGCGTTTCTGCAGTCTTTCCTGTGAGAATCTTCGTGCGGCATGGCTCTGAGGCAACTCGCACACCGCTTCACCGACGACATCGCGTAATCCTGGGGCACCGAAGACGGTTTGCCGTGGACTTACTGGCGTAAGCCTCGCGGTAAGTGAAGCAATCCTAATATTTTATCTCGAAGTAGTAGCCTTAAAGGCTGTTAGGTTGGCTAAGTCTAGTTGTTAGCCAAGGGTTGGAATAAGTTAGCTAGAGCGCACAGAGAATACTGGCGTAAAGCCTCGTCAGATTCTGCTGAAGGCGAAAGAGGAGGTGATTAGAATGTTTGCAACTTTTATATGAACTGCCTTTATTAGAGCTCGCGACTGCGCGGGCTGCAGGCAGCTGCAAAGTTGCATGCTCCCTTTTTCAAAGGGTTGGTTATAGTTATGTTCAGCATGCGCGCAACTGGGGTTGCGATATCTCAATTGTGTGTCGGAAGGGACGAATGAAGGAGAACAGAATGTTGCTTAGTGCCGGTTTAAATCGCGATTGAAGTGACGTTCAGTTGCGTTCTCCCATGTAGCCTAAACAGGTAAAGACTAATTAGACGAAGGAGAGAGGTGGTGCGCCACAGGAAAGTAATGCATCATCATTTTTATTAGCCTACTACAGATTGTTGAGATTGTTCTTTTAAGTATAAGGCACATTAATACTAACTTGTTTTAAGAATAGTGGAATGTTTGCATTTTTCCCCTCCGTTTTGCATGGCGCCCCCTGGATGGATTGCGCCACTAGCATTTGCCTATATTGCCTAATGGACGAGCCGGCCCTGGATGCTTGTATGTTACTTGTAATTGTTTACATGGCACTTGTTATTGTTAATAAGCTGCTTGTATGTTACTTAAAATTGTTAACATGGTGCTTGTTATTGTTAATAAGCTGCTTGTATGTTACTTAAAATAGTTAACATGGCGTTTGTTATTTTATAAGCTGCTTGTATGTTGTAAACAATTGTAAGTAACATACAAACAGCTTATGTTAACAGTAAACTAATACAATTGTACAGTAAATGATTTACAAGTGGCTTGTTAACACTTACAAGCTTCATATTAACAATTAATATAATTAAAGGATAACAACTGTTAACGTTACGGATACTAACGTATCCTCGGTTCTCTGAGTGAGAAGCCGAAACGTACGAATGGATGATGCCTATCATCTCCTACTTTTTCTGAAGTAAATTTTAACCAACCCTTTGAAAAAAGGGCAGTAAGCGCTCTGACGCGCGCAGGCAACTACTTAGACAGCCCTGCGTGACGTCAGAAAGTCTATATATTGACTGCGCTTACGCTTCAGGTCCTCTTTGCCAAGCTCGCCAGCGTCGGCGACTTGAGGCCCGAAGCGTACGTTTCGGCTTCTCACTCAGAGAACCGAGGATACGTTAGTATCCGTAACGTTCTCTTTCATTTCGAAGCTGAAACGTACGAATGGATCACTACATCCAAGCCTCAAGAGCCCTACACCGAGGAGCCAGAGGTGGGAAGACCCATGGGACCGTCATGGGACCGACCCTGGTTCGTCTTCCTGATGCTCTGCGTACGCGTCAAATAGGCACGAAGCGCTCTGACCGGGCACAGAACCTCCCGTCTCAGGAAGGGCTGAGAGCTCAATGACCCTCGAACGAGGGTCAGTAGACAGCACTTTAGGGCGAGAAAAGGGATTTGGTCGCAGCGTTACCCGCGCGTCATCTTGCGTGAATTCAAGACAGTCAGGACTGACTGATAGAGCAGTCAGATCGCTAACGCGCTTCACCGAGACCAGAGCGAGCAGAAGCGCAGTCTTAAGGGAAAGCACTCGACTGGCACTCGACAGAGGGTCAAAGGGCGTAAGAGCCAGTCCGCGTAGGACAGTGGCCAGGTCCCAAGTAGGGACCGAACGTGTGGAAGAGGGGCGAAGCCGCCTGACGCCCTTCATGAAGCGCGACGCAAGGGGGTGAGCGCCTGGGGAAACGCCAGCATAGCCAACATGGCATGCTGAAATAGCTGCGAGGTACACCTTCAGAGTAGAGGGTGTACGACCCTGATCAAACAGGTGTTGCAGAAAAGAGAGCACCTCGCCAATAGGGCAGACTAGAGGATCACAGCCTCTGTCTCTGCACCACGTGCTGAACACGCGCCACTTTAGTGTATACAACGACCTAGTGGACGTAGCTCTAGCAGCCTGAACAGTCTCTATAACTGCGTCTGACAGGCCGCTCTCTAGGAGACGTGCCCGTTCAGGGGCCAAGCCGTCAGTCTCCACGCTTCCGGCTTGGGGTGCCACAGCGACCCGTGAGCCTGAGATAGGAGATCCCTCCTCAGAGGGAAGGTCCAAGGCTGGCCGTCCAGCAGTGAGACCAGATCTGAGAACCAGCTCTGAGATGGCCAATTGGGGGCGATCAGAATCACCCTGTGAGCCCCCACTCTGATCCTGGCCAACACCTGACGCATCAGAGGAAGGGGGGGAAAAGCGTAGAGTAGACCTCGCGGCCACGGATGTGCCAGCGCGTCCGACCCTAGCGACGCATCTTGCTCCAGCGAAAACCACGCTGGACAGTGAGCGTTCTCGCTCGAGGCGAAAAGATCGACTCGTGCCCGCCCGAAGCGGGACCAGAGGCTGTGCACCACGGCTGGGCAGAGGCGCCAGTCGGTTGGACGCGGAACACCCCTGGAGAGGAGGTCCACGCCTGTGTTGCGCACACCGGGCAAGTGCGACAGGAAGTGGCGGGAGGCCCAGGTGAGCAGCTTGTACGCCAGGCGAAACAGGTCCGGAGAGCGTGTGCCGCCCTGGCGATTGATATAAGCCACTACAGTGGTGTTGTCCGTACGCACCAGAATGTGTTCTCCTCCGAGAAGAGGGAGAAACTCTTTCAAAGCGCAAAAGACAGCTAGGAGCTCTAACACATTGATGTGTAGCCTCCTGGCCCTCTGTCCCTCTGGCGGGGCGCCCCAGCCGCTCTTGGACGCATCGGTGGTCACCGTCTGGCTACAGCGCCAAGGGCGCCGCCTCTGGTGAAGGACGACGGCCTGCGCCAATGCGCGAGGGCTAGCCACATGCATCTGGATACTAAGATCCGACGGACGGGGTTCGACCTGGAGGACACACCTAGTTCCGCTAAGGCGAGCTGCAGCGGGCGTAAGTGTAAAAGGCCGAGTGGGACAGCGCCACCCGCAGCGCACAGGAGGCCCGTCAGTCTGAGACACAGCCTGGCCGAAACGCAGGCACCTAGTCTGAAGTGGCGTAGACACGCCCTGACGTCCTGTAGTCTCTTCGAAGTGAGCGTCGCTCTCATTGAGCGTGAGTTCAGTCTCATGCCCAAGAACTCGACCTCCTGAGAGGGAGAGAGCATGCACATGCTTAGGTTTACTAAGAAGCCCAGATCGTGCAGGTGACGCAAAACAGTGTGAACCTGTGACGTTAGGAGCTGTCTGGAACCCGCCAGCAGCATCCAGTCATCGAAGTAATTGAGGAGTCTGATACCCTGAGTGCGTAGAGGAGCAATCGCCGCCTCCACACACTTGGTGAAGCACCGAGGTGCCAGAGACAGACCGAAAGGGAGGGCTGTGTTCTCGTAAGCTCTGCCCTCGAAGGTAAAGCGTAGAAAACGCCTGTGCCTCGGGACTATACCTATGTGGAAATAGGCGTCCTGAAGATCTATGGTGACCATGTAATCCCCCTGGTGGACTGACTCCGCCACCATACGCCCCGTGAGCATGCGAAAGGTGAGAGGTTTGAGCGAAGCATTGAGCGCTCTGAGATCTAGAATAGGGCCAAAAGCTCCCGACTTCTTGGGCACAAGGAAGTACGTACTGTAACGACCTGCGCGCGCGAGCGTCGGATCTACGCGCTGAATAGCGCCCTTTCTCAAGTGATCGCGAAGCTCTTGTCTGAGAGCAGGGGCCCTGGAGGGGGGCACCACTGACTCCATGACACCTCTGAAGGGCGGGGGTGGCCACCTGAACTGCAGTTGATAGCCTTTCAACACTGTTGAAAGAACCCGACGCGACGTTGTGCACATCGCCCAATTCTGCCTGAGCAGAGCGGCGGAATGAGGAGGCAGCAAGGACAAACGAAGTGCTATGCTGCCCCCGAGTGGCACTAAGGGGGCCGAGGTCAGTGACTGAGGCTGTCCACGAAGCTGAAGAGCGTCCGACTGACAGGGTAGAGACCCGACGTAACGTGGGGGCTGAGGGCAAGTCAACCGTGTGTGAGACCCCTGGGCGCTCACGCGTGGTTGGCGAGCCGCGCACATCACTCGCGACGCCCCGTGGGGCGGTCGACCTGGCGTGCACGTCAGCGATATCCGAGGTCGGTGAGCTGCGCACTTCACTCGCAACGCCCCGTGGGGCGGTCGACCTGGAGCACGCGTCAGTGACGTTCGTGGTCGGTGAGCTACGCACTTCACCCGCGACGCCCCGTGGGGCGGCCGACCTGGAGCGCGCGTCAGCGGCGACCTTGAAGAGGGGGAAGAAGTTTCCCGTCTGCCCAATGGCATAAGTGTCAGACTGAGCAGACAGTTCTGCCCGCACCTGAGCGATAAATCGGCCGACAGAAGCGGCAAGAGAGGACGGGGAGGGCTTCTCGACCGTGAACGACTCCGATGTGTCACATGCTCACTGCTCGGAGGCGAGTGAGACAGAGGACGCGGAGGCCGTGACGTTAGTAGTGGCCTCGGCGCCACCAGGCCGCCGTCGAGGCGTGACGTCACGCAAGGCGCATAGCGCACGGCGTGCGTAAGCTGAATGCGCGGTGGAGACCGAATCAGTGCCACAGTGCGCGACAGCGCTGACAGAGCAGAGAGCGACCTCCGGCCGGGGCCGGGGCTCATTGTGAAACACTGCCCCAGAGGGGCGATAGTGTGTGTGCGGGGTGCTTGTGAACAAGGCAAACTCAGCGCCCCTTGAGGGGGTGAGATCAGAGAGGACCGCCGAAGCGGGGGGGAATGCTCCGAGCTGGGGACTGCAGAGCGGGGACCCGTGCCTTTTGGAGCACACAGAGGCATAGCAGTCAATGGATAGGGGTCGCATGACATGCTCTGCCGCACACACGCAATCGCATCAGGATCGCTGTGGCCTCTTGTGCCGTTCCTGGCTGGTTGGACGGTTGGCGGGAGCCGCGCGTCCGCGTGAGCGAGAGTGCTGCCAAGGAGGTTGTGACCCGGTAGCCGGTGGTGGCGCGGCTTTGGGTGCGTCCGCCCTTTTTCTTCTGCTGCGTCCGTTGAGGCGCGCGAGCACGCGTCTGAGGCGCAGCCGGAGCGGCTGGTTGAGGCGGGGCACGCTTAGGAAGCACGGGTTGCAGGGTCTGAGCCGCCGACTTCGTCTTCTCTAAGCGATCGCGCTGGAGTTCCAGCGCCTGGCCAATCAGAGCATCAGCGGAGGTGGGAGCGTTCATGAGATGTCTCTTCTCCTTCTCTGGCATGGACGAGAGATTCAGCCAGAGGTGCCTGTCGATGACGACCAAAGAGCCAAGGGAGCGCCCGTTGGCTTTAATGGCCGCCCTGATGGCCAGCGAGGTGAGAGCGGTAGCTCTGCGCAGCTGATGGAGGGTAAGATCCGACGGCTGCGCCAAGAGATCTGCCACCAGTTCCTCAGACAGAGAGGAGAGAAGGAAGGCGGTATTCATCGCCCTTATCGCCTGGCCTGTACAAAAGGCCTTAGAGACGAGCTTCTCCGTGCGCTGGCACGGCTTAGAAGGAAGCTCAGGAGGCGATGGTGGTGGCAGAAGATGGCGCTAGACAACCAGCGACCGCATCTTCAATGCGAGGGAGCTGCATGAGGCCGTTGGCGCCCGCTCCGTCCATCGCGTAAAACGCCACGTGGCCCTGGATAGGGGCAATGGCGGCGAAGGGAGCCTCCCAGGAGGCCTGCGCATCAGCCACGACAGTGGGGTGAGCAGGGAGTGGGAGGGCATCAGGTGAGGGGAGCGCGCCGGAGAAGGGGTCGAAACGCCCTCCCGGACAGCGCTGCGGCGGAGGCAGGCCAAGCCTGCTAGCCGCCTGTGTAGCCAAGGAAGCTAGCTCAGAAGCTAACTTGGCGGCGTGGGTCTTCAGAATCGGTGGCAGATCTTCCACGGTGGCGCATCCTTTAGCGGAGAGGAAGGAAGCGAGCTCCTCCTCGTCCACAGCCTCAATAACTGGGTTGTCATCGTCGACCTGGAGCGGCGAAGTAGCCGCGCGGGCAAAGGCAGCGCCGAAGGAGCTAGCAGGGCTAGCCAGGTGGGCCGCGGTTAGCTGACTAGCTGGTAGCTGACTAGCCGCTGAGAAGCTAACCGATGGCCGAGTAGCCACTGAAGACCGGTCGATTAACCGGTCGATTAGCCCATCCCTCGGAGAGCTTTGAAAAAAGCTTTTGTGGTGGGCTTTCAAAAAAGCCGTTGGTTTTAGAAATATTTGCGGAAGCAAACGAAAAAACGACTCAGAACACACGCAGTAGGCGAGGTGAAAGAGGCAAAGAGGACCTGAAGCGTAAGCGCAGTCAATATATAGACTTTCTGACGTCACGCAGGGCTGTCTAAGTAGTTGCCTGCGCGCGTCAGAGAGCTTACTGCCCTTTTTTCAAAGGGTTGGTAAAAATTGACTTCAGAAAAAGTAGGAGATGATAGGCATCATCCATTCGTACGTTTCGGCTTCGAAACGAAAGAGAACTAACACATTAATAAGACATTAATAATGCCTTATTAAGGCATGGTATTCTAAAGCGTTATAAAAAAAATCCTATAATTATGTACAGTAAGTACACCTACCGGTAAGTTAAATAATCCAAAATTATAGTTGGTAAACCGATCAGACAAAAAAACCCAGGTCCGGCCTAATTTAAACGTGTTACAGCAAACAAATAACTGTGAGGCAAAACTGGAGACCTTTTATTTGATGGATGCAACCCACAATTGTTTCCTGTAGAGGGCAGTGTGCCCACATTCTAGGCTTTCCATGAGGATTTTCACCAGCAAAATCAACCCCACACATTGATGGATCCATGGCCACCCCTCCTGTCCCACACACTGCACACACACACACTCTCTCTCTCACACACACACACACACACACACACACATGGAAGGGACCTGCTGTGTGTCCTTAAAACAATGCGGCGCGCAGTACAAAAAAACAAAACATCCCTCAACTCTGTCCAACTCCAATAACCCCCTCCCCCCTCCCTCCTCTCTCTGTCACACATCTTCAGGAGCAACAAAACAACAAACTTGTGTCTTGAGTCTTAAGAAAGTTTTCCAAAGTCTTCAAGCAGTTGCTTTGATCCATCAAACTGACGAAACGTCCCACTCAGTCCTCCCCCTCCCCCCGTACGCCAGTCAGTCTTCGCCTCATCCCTCCCCTTTGAACCCCCACCCCTGCACTCATTCTTTCACACACACCTTCACATAACACACTTTGTTCTGCTCCTGAGCTGCCAACACTACTGCCACTGCCAGGCTAATGGCTGAACGGGTCTGCACTTTGTGATCACTGCTGGACTATGGTGCGCTGGAAAGGACTAATCCAATGCCTTTGTAGCAGCAAAACCACACAACTTGCAAGGGGCCAAGCTCAGCTGACCCTATTGAAATTTTCAAATATCTAGGAAAAATAATTGGAGTTGACACAAAAACTATAAAATGTGTCAATTTGACATGTAGAACAATAAGAGAAGCTAGTAACAAAATATCCACACTGCTTGTTAGGATTTTTTTTATTTTCACTCATTTTTCATCTTTTGGATAACTAAACATGCATCGGGTCAAATTGACCCGGGAATACCACTGGTGTTCCTGACAAATAAACATAATGTTCTCTTAACTGCACAGTAAGAACAACAAAAAAAACACTGCTGCTAACAAACTAAATGCTGCTGTTTTATCTCACTGAGAGTAAAAAAGTTGATGCAACAGAAAAATAACAAACTGGAGTGTTACACACACAAGTGAGTGTTAGCTGCTGATTCGGTCTATGTTGTACACGATTTTATCATTCTTTTTCGTACCCCTCTGAACTCTGTGATCTTAAACAACATGGCTATGGATTGATGTCACCGGACCTCTCTGTTAAAGCGATTGATAGATGATAACTAAAGCAGCACCATTTCCGGCAAGGTACTGGCTCGTTAAAATTCATTCTCGACTCTCTATCCGACCACATGAAGACCTCGGGATAATTTGGTTTGGCTTTAGGGACCCTCTACTCACTACCACGTAAGTGTAATGTTGTTTGGAACTGTAGAAGAGGTATAAAGATAGCGTTTTATAGCGGTGGCAATGATATGCCCAGGTCACTTCCAGGCTAACAAGCTTTGGCTCAAAACGGTAAAATATAACTTTCTCAAAACACATCCGAATGACATGATTTTGATGTCAACTCAATGTGTATACTCCCAATCATCCGTAAATTGATCTAAAGTGTATTTTACTCCGGATAAATCCTTTAAAGCCACATTGTTAGGAAGACTGTGGTGTAAAACTAGTGGACAAGCTAGGAACAAAAAACACAAGTTTTTTATTTATTTTGTTCCGCTACAGCTCGGTTGTGATGTAATGTATGTCACATTCCAGAATGTAGCCTACTGTTTGACTTACATGTCATCACTTACAGCCTTCTTTTTGTTTGCTGATTGTCTGATTGTTCTGCCAGGAGGCATATGATGCTTTCCTATGCTAGAAGTAAGTGACCTAGTTGTTGGCTGTTGCAGCCTAACGTTTGCCTGGTCTGGGTGTACAACTGGTGACACCATTCTAATAATTTATAATTCTGGAGCTGAATATGTTTGTTCATATTTCTTTTCCTTTATTAATAAAATTGTGTGTGTCCAGTAAGTGTGCTAGTCAATTTCAATGCAGACTACCTCCCCCTTATGCCTACACACTATACCTGCAATTTTCTACAGTGATGGTGGCGCAGGTGGTAGAGGCCGTAAGGGAACCACATACTCACAGACACACATAGTACACACACATTTTGAATTTTTTTTTTGACTATTGTTATGAATGCTTATATACTCATCATACTTTGTAAACTGTTCTGAATTGAGAGAGAGAGAGATGAGAGAAGATGAGGCAAGGGGAGCGAAAGCAAGTGAAAAATAAGAGAAAAACGTTAAACATGGTGCACTGACGTCAGGAGGAGAGGTGTCAGACTGGAGGAGCAGAGACCCTGGGCCCGCAGGGTCTTGTGGGAGTGATGGACGTGTGTGTGTGTGTGTGTGTGTCCGCGTGTGCACGCATGTGTGTGTGTGTGTGTGTGTGTGTGTGTGTGTGTGAATATACACATGTGTGTATGCTTGAGGTATGAAATCAGGAGTGAAGAGACGCGGAGCTGGTTAGCCTCTCAGTGGAAGAGTTGAGCCTGACGTGGGCTTGTCTGAGGAGGCTACTGTCAGACGTGCAGGGCGGCAGGAAAGAGCACAGCCCACCTGCAGATAATGCACATGGCCTCTCCTCCCAGCTCTTTCATTTCTGACTCTCGCTAACTCTCTCCCTCTCTTGACCCCCTCTAGAACTCCTTCATTTATCTTTCTGTATCTCTCTCTCTCAAATTCAAATTTCAAATTCAAAGGGTGCTTTATTAGCATGACTGTTTGATACAGTGTTGCCAAAGCAGTGACACAAACAAGAACAATATTAACTAGACTGCATTTTCTCGGCAGAAACCGCAAGGTGGACTTGCCACCCCCTCCCACTCCCCCACCAACCCCCACTCAACACCCCCCAACACCAACCCATCATCTCCCCTCTCCATCCCCTCCAAAACCCCCCTCAACACCCCCGACCCAAA
>JAGFZM010000079.1:670721-672866 GCA_017657215.1 Limnothrissa miodon | reverse complement strand
GTATCTAGATTGTCCTAATTTTCCTGGCTGTGTGTGTGTGTGTGGGTTTGTTTGTTTGTGTGAGTGTGTGTGTGTGTGTTTGTGTGTGTATACTGTATGTGTGTGTGTGTTTATGCGTGTGTATGTGTACTGTATGTGTGTGTGTATATGAATGTGTATGTGTACAATATGTGTATATGTGTATATGCGTATATATTTGTACAGTATGTGTTTGTGTGTATATGTATGTGTTTGTGTGAGTGTGTTTGTGTGTGTATACTGTATGTGTACAGTATGTGTGTATGTTGGTGTGTGTTTATGCGTGTGTATGTATACAGTATGTGTTTATGTGTATATGCATATATATTTGTACAGTATGTGTGTGTGTGTGTGTGTACAGTATGTGTGTGTTTGTGTGTATATGTGTGTGTGTGTGTGTGTTCAGGCATCTGAGTGGTGCTCTGTCATGTAGACTTGATGATCATGAGCACTGCTGTGCTGGAGAACTCTGGGTAGAAAATGAAACGAAATGACTGGAGCTGATTCGTTTTCTCTGCTGTCTTCTTTCTCTTTTTTTCTGTCTTTCTCTTTTCTCTCTCTCTCTCTCTCTCTCGTGCTGTCTACAGCCTGTCTTGTCTCTTTGACTGTCTTTGTTGGTGATCCCCCCCCCCCCTCCCCTGTACATTTCTGTCTGATTCCCTTTCTTCTACCTTTTCTTTTCTGTTCCTTCTGTCATCTCTCTCTCACTCTTCTCTGCCCCTCCTCTTCTTCTCTATCTCTTTTTTGAGTGCTCTCTCTCTCTCTCTCTCTGTCTAGTTCTCTCTCTCTCCTCTCTGCCCCCTTCTCTCATTCCCTTTTCTTTGCGTGCTCTCTCCCTCTCTCTCTCTCTCTTCTTTGCCTGTTTTTTCCTTCGCTCCCCTGCTGTTTCCCTGTCCCACATTTCCTGGGCTGTCCTGGTCTGCAGAACACACATCTGCCAGAGTCCCATCATAACACGCGCTGCCGATGTCACATGCGGATAATGAACACAATTGATGCACCACTCCACATGCCCTACTCCTCGGATTCACTAAATTAATTCATGGCAAAATACCAACTTCTCAACACACACACACACACACACACACACATGTGCATACACTCCCTCTTACAGGAGTCATTACCTACTCATTCACAAATATACATTCTTCTTAACACACACACACAGGCACACACACACACACACACACACACACACAGACCCACCCCACCTCCCCCTCCCCCTCACACACACACAGACACACCCACACACACACACACACACACACACACACACAGGAGTCATGGAGTCAAAATTAATTTATGGCAAAATTCTTCTTCTCTACACATGTATATATATACACACACACACACACACATATATATTTACAAAGACCCCCCCCCCCACACACACATACATATATATTTACAAAGACATGCGCCTCACATGCGCACAACCAATTTATCTAAGTCACTCACAGGAACTGATCAACAGGTTCGAATGCGAATGTGCATCCACCGCCACTTTGCTTGTGCCTGTGAGATAACCTAATTTCTCAGGCTCCTGTTAGATTGCTTATGCTGCTCTGTGTCCCTAATCTGGTTGTCAGCAACAGCAGCAGTAGAGACAGTAGTGGAGACAGAGGAGAGCTGGCTGAGGCGAGTGGGCATGTGTGTGAGAGTGTGTGAGTGTGAGCATGAGTGTGAGCATGTGTGTGAGCATGAGTGTGAGCATGAGTGTGTGAGTGTGTGTCTGTGAGCATGACTGTGAATGAGTGTGAGTGTGTGTGAGTGTGAATGTGAGTGTGAGTGTGAATGTGACTATGAGGATCAGGGTGTTTGCGATCGCGAGTGTGAATGTGAGAGTGTCTGTGAACATGACTGTGAGCTTGAGTGTGAGTGTGATCAAGAGCGTGAGTGTGAGTGTGCCTGTGGTGGTGAGTGGAGAGGTGCATGGTCAGTCTGGTGTGGTGGTGCGGAGGAGGAAGAGGCGAAGGGCTGTATTGAGCAGCAGCAGCAGCCGTGAAGACAGGAGAGCAGTGGCCGAGGAGCGTGTGATTGTGAGTGAGAGTGTGAGCGTAAACGTGAGTGAGAGTGAGAGTGTGAGCGTTGAGCGTGATTGTGGCTGCAGGGCCAGTGGAGAGTGGT
>JAGFZM010000079.1:635721-668221 GCA_017657215.1 Limnothrissa miodon | reverse complement strand
GCAACATATAGATTTACACAAAAGCAAAACATCATGACAACAATTTTTTTGGGGGAAAGTAATGGGCCTATATAAACATAAAACTATCTTTGAAAATATAAGGCCATATATGGGGAGGCTGGTAAAAATAACTATATCAACACAAATGAGTGTTGATAGTGTTCTAGCAGATCCAATCTCAGGATTCTAGCTCTGCACTTCCCTCTGTTCACTGATTGGAAACGTTAAAAAAGCATTATAAAAAGCATTTCAAAAGCCACCAGAGACAAGGGTCTCAGTAGGATAATATCGAGACTAGCACTGTAGTGAGACAAGAATGAGTGGAAGTGCGAAGGAAGGCAGGGCCATGCTAACACACAATGGCTTATATATTTGTGAAATTACTGTAAGTGCATAGCGACAACACTCTGTGCGTGCACTGTCGGAGTCCAGTGTTGTCGGGGTGATCACATAAACACGTTCCCCTCTAGTGACAGACTATGTAGTGTTTGTGTGTGAGAAACCTCCTGCTAAGCCTTGTGTGTGATATATTAGAGAGCTGCCTGAGGCATCTGTCAGACACAGTCTACCCAGGGTCTACATTAAAGCACAATCAAAAACCATAAATAATACAACACAGCCACCATACACAGACGACAACAACGATGGCAGTGTACAAATAGTCCAAAACGTTAAAGCAATGTAACATTACAAAACAAACTGAAGAGGAAACAGATTTAAATACTAAAGAGGCTTAATACATGCCCTCTGTCAAACTCCTCAAAGGACTAAAAAAATAACACCACTTCAGATTCAGCTTCCCAAACAAGGGCGCTGCTACCCCCGCCCCCCTCTTTATCTGTCAATTCTCTTGTTTTTTTTTATGTTGTATATGCATACCTCTCCCTCTGTGCCCTTACAGGATGTAATGTCAGTCATGCATTCATTTTAATTGACTCCAAAGACGCTCATTTCACACGTTTTCCTCTAAATGCAATGCAAGCACTCACAAAATAGCATTTGAACAAGACTCATCCATTTCAACATAATGAGGTTGCCATCAACATTTGGTACCCTAATGGGTTGAATAAGGAGTTGGTTCTAAATTGTTTTTGTGAACTGATGCTGACTACTTCTCTTGTTTTTTTTTTTTTTTTTGAAATGCATGATGTATATTTTTTATTGCTAACATGATATCTTAGTTATGTATGCATGCACATTGGTTTAAGTACCTGCAGACTTGGGTGCATGCATGAATCATGACGTCAGGTCTTCACCTGATTCATTAGTCTTATTAAGGACAAAGGTGTTGTATCGTATCGTAGCGAAATAAAGCTTCCGTCGTGTTTTATTTGGCACTGTGTTTCTATGAAGGAGCAAATAGATCCCTATGTGACTTACAAAATGGCAAATAAAACATGACAGAAACTGTATTTTGCTACGATACTTGGGTTGGAACATCAGCAAACGCCACTAATCACTCCATGAGTAGCACTTTTTTTAAAAGCAGTGTTGTAAGGATAGAAACAACACATGCCCATTGCTAGCCATTTTGAAGGCAGGCAGAGGCGATTCTACATTTCCCAAGTAGCCGAGACAGAAGCAATCGTCAAAATTTCGATGTCAACCACTTTATTGCATTTTAGACAACCTGTGAAAGGGGCTCAATGTGTTAAAAATCGAACTATCCCTTTAATCAACGTTTGGTTGCCATAACCTGGAAGTGTTTGTCTTCAAGAGGGACTAGCATTAGCTCGGGACACTAAAACTTTTCATGTTTGCATCTGGTCCAGAACAAAGCGGAATCCGCCCTTGGAGCTATTTCATTCGCCGTCCCTTCAGACACCTGTGACTACAGACGATAAGACTACCCACGTTTCACCTCACTCTGGAACGAGAGAACACCCCACCCCATACACACACACACACACACACACACGAACATACACGCATTCACACACAACCCCCTCCTCTACCATTAAAAAGCATTTATTTAACATTAACATATCCCAGTATGCCCTGGGAGAGGGACCTTTCTCTTTCTGCACTCCTGGCATGAGTCGCCAGCGGCTGCATCTGCTGAACTCGATAAGGAGCGGCGCGGGCCGGGCAGCGTGCGGCGAGTGTATCAGCAGACAGCTGCATAATTAAGGGCCGGCAGAGCAGTCTGAGCCACCAGGCTTCTCCTACGCCTCCCAGGCCCAAACACCAGCAGCTCTCTCTCCTTCTCTCTCCCTCGGCTGTGTCTCTCTCCTCTCCCATCTCCTCCTCTTCTCTCCTCTCCCTCTTCCCTTCTCCCTTCCTCATCTATCCTTCCCCCTATAGTGCCTCAATCTCTCCCTCTCTCTCCCTGGGCTCAGGCTGTGTCGCTCATCTCTCCTATCTACTCCTCTCCCTCTTTCCTCTTCCCTTCATCCTCCCTCTCTCCCGCCATACTGCCTCAGTCCAGCTCTCCCTCTCTCTCCCTGGGCTGTGTCACTCTCCTCTCCCATCTCCTCCTCTCCCTCATCCCTTCTTCCCCCCATACTGCCTGAGTCCAGCCCTCTCTCTCTCTCCCTGGGCTCAGGCTGAAGCCCAGATTGACGCTTTCTGGACTGAGGCAGTGCGGCTAGAGGAAGAGAGAGGAGGGAGAAGAGGAGAGGAGGAGATAGAAGAGGTGAACAACAGAAAGGAGGGAGGAGGGAGGGGAGAGGAGAAGAGAGGAGGAGATAGAAGAGGGGAGCGTCACAGAAGGGGGGAGGGAGGGAAGATGGAGAAATGTGACCACAGCGTTTTACTTCTCAGAGCCCCTGTTACTGCCTGTCTTAATGCCTGTCATTTGGCTGTTTTGGCTGTTTATTCTCTCAAACATACATGTACACACACACACACACACACACACACACACACACACTATGTAAGCCTCCCATCAATTATGCTACACACATACATACAGGTACAAATCCACACATGCATGATGCTACATCCCGGCACTTTCAAACATCTACATGTACACACACACACATACACTCAGGCCTCCTATCAATTATGCTACACACATACATACAGGTACAAATTCACACATGTATGATGCTACATCCCGACACCTTCAAACACCTATGTGTACAGACACACACACAAGCCTACCATTAATTATGCTACACACATACAGTTACATACAGGTACAAATCCACACATGTATGATGCTAAATCCCGACACTTTGAAACATCTACGTGTACAGACACAAACACACACAAACACACACAAACACACACACACACACACACACGAACACACACACACACACACACACACAAAGAAAAATGTCTTTCACTCTGCCAGGGAAAAATGTACTGTATGGATGAATACGCTATGTATTTTTACAAAAATGTTGCACCCCCCACTCTCCAACACACATACACACACACATACACACACACCTGTTTCTTCCGGTCTAACAAATAATCGGCTTGTGTCATTCCTGACACTCCTCGTATGGTGTGACGGTACCCGTCAGTGACTATACGGTTGACATGACGGAGTTAAGCTAGTGGGGACCACTGACACGACCTGAATTGAATCCGAGCAAAAACACCCAAAGGCTAAAAATCCCCAGCAGCAATGACACAAAAAAATATGTCAGTTTAAATCACTGAGAGGCTCAAAAAGACAACAAAACAACCTAAAAACCAAAACAAACAAACAGAAAAAACCCCAAAACAAAACAAATACACTTCACCCACTTCACCCACACTATTTTAATGGCCACTCTTCTCACACAGTCTGGAGACATAAAAACACCTGTCTGTTTTCATGTACCCCAAGCCTGAGATGATGCCTCACAACATCTCGTGAATTATTTTGAAATCCGTTGTCAAGCCGCCCAGTCACCACACAGTTCCTGCGGTGGCGCCCTAATTGACAGAGACCTTGATACGCTGCCTGTGTGTGGCGTATGGAATAAATAATGAATCAGAGTCTATATAAATCCATCTGCTGTGGGAGACAAGCTGTAAAAGGCCTTCGCTGTCTTAGAGGCAGGATTTAGAGTCAAGCCCATTACAGGAGGGTGTGGTGTGTTTGTGTGTGTGTGTGTGTGTGTGTTTGATGGAGGGAGGGGGGGGGGGGGGGGGTTGCTGTTAACTGCTGTGTGATGAGACTGGGAGAACTAATTGATATTTTCCAAACCGTAAATGTAGGTCATTTAAGAAGGTAACTGACAGCCCTGACGTTCCTGTCTCGTGGCGTTCAATGGCAACTCAGGAATCCAAGGAGACAGCTTGAGGGATCAAAAGGAGACGGATTCCATTGTCTGCATTAACCTGTGACACTCGTGTTTATATGTATAAGAATAGCAACTGTTTCAAAAATAAATTTACAATATTCAGATACATTTAAAAAAATGCAGTAAAGGGTAAAAAAAATAGAATTGGTACTTTTGATAGAAAAACTGATATTATACTTGTTCTCGGTCCTTAATGAATTATCCAGCCCGGCGCCAAATAGATTGGCCTCTAGGTGTTGCCATGGTCACCCCGTGTGTTTGAATGGGACTTGTAATAAATGATTGACGGGCAGAGACTCTCCTTGAGCTGAGCAGATGCTATGCAAATGAGGCGACTGTTTGAGCAGTGCAACAGTGCCCATGAAATATGGCCACTCCACTTTGGGCAAAGAGAAAATTAGTTTTCTGTTGTCACTTTTGATTTTATCCAGGGTGCACATCTTTTGGAGAAACCAAATAAAGCAGGAATGGTAATTAGCCTGCAGTTTGAAGTAATTGGTAACAAAAAATATGCAAAAGATCACACACTTGGGTGAACAATAATGTTAATTTTCTATGAAACAAACAACAACAGCAACACAAGCCCCACAGCTTTCCAGCAGGATATCTCTGAACAAGTGTCAAACCTGATGTCACCCTGCTGACTTGGGCAACCAAGCACGGAAGCTCAGGACAAGAAAGCATCAAATTAAAACATGGCAAGACAGGAACCGCATAAGCATCCCCTTTATTTGCTCACAGCGATTTACTTAGAATTGTTACTCACCAGGGAGTTAGTTAGTCTTATTTCCATTGTGTAGACCGCTGAATATTGTATGCTAGGAAGACTATGCAGGCAAAGAGTTGGTAATAAGGGATAGGTTAGATGGGCCGCATCATTAAGCTACTTCTACAGCCTATATCTTGATGGAATTTCTGAACAAAATCGTAAAATGGACCCAGAAAGACAAAGTAATTAATTTAGAGTTTATTTCAGGGTGGAATCAGAGTGCATGTTCAGAGAAACGGCTGCCCAACAATGGGAGCCACTGATTGGTGTACTATTTGGTATGGAGGAAATTACATCCATTACAAGGATTGCAAGATGTTATTTAAGTGTGAGATGAGAACAGAAGACTCAAGGTGAAGGGGGATGGGTTTTGGCCTTGAGGGAGGTCATCAAGGAGGAAGGGGCATTCAAGGGGCATTCAACATGTCTGATCACAGTAACCTTTTGAATGCTAATTAGACAATGTTCTTCCAGACCAAGATTGCAGGCTCTGTCACATCATTCATAGAAAAGCACAAGCATACAACTCAGACATGACACAACAAGTAAACAGCAAGATTCGGGTTCCATCAATCTGGATTTAGTTGGATGGTTCGCTTCATTAGGCATGATGGAGCATCCACCCATTGGCCCCGGGATCACACTGTGATCACTGCTCATTTTCAATTCACTGAGACACCAGTCTGACACCGATCAATGTTCTAACATTTCACCTGGCCACGTGGATGGAAGAACGGCCCAGAACAAATGGCGTTAGTGTCTACAACAGTGAAAGTAGCAGTTGCAAGAACACCTGGAATTGTCAAAGAATAGCTGTCCGTATAAAAGTAAATGCAGAAGGGTTACTGCCTACTGTAAGTTGATGCAGGTTATTGTTAGCAAAGGTTAGTGGCAAATCAGGAAGTAAAGCACCATAGGGGTCTTCTGATTGGTGTAAAGCATGAGGCTATGACCAAGGAGCTGAAAGTAAATGCCAAGACTACACCCATTACTTATAATTGAAGTATATTTGAAATTTGAAGTATAATTGAAATTTGATTCATTAAGTGAATGGATCTGATCCTAACTAAACATTACTGCACTTTGGCTGTGCCGGTGGCTATGTGGCTAACTCTTGTCATATTCAATGGTGTGAAATCAATATACAGTTATTGAATTTAGATGAATAGAAACAGAATAAACACATTAAATAAATATAAATATATGTGTGACAAAATCATACGCTACATATACACCACTTAACCCTGGCAAAAGAAAAATGCTACCAGAGGTGTGTTTAGCCCTGTGGCAGGCTAAAACAGGCTAAAATACATTCAATTCAGGACAGTACTATTTACTATACTTTACTTTTATACTATTATACCATTTTATACTTGTATATTTATTTACTATAGGCCTACTGTACATTTTACTATTACTTGAGTAAGGAAGTCAAGTCAGTACTTACACTCTTACCAAAAGTCTTATTTTACATAAGTGTCGATACTTCTACTTGAGTATGGAAAGTGTATACTTTTGCAATCTCTGAACATGCTTTGAATGTGTTGCTGTGCATGTGTGTGTGTGCTTGTGTGTGTGCATTGTAGCATAGCCTACCCAAATAAAAGAGAAAGCTGCCAGTGTGAGCGAAACAAAAGCTATTGTCTATTGACTCACAGCAGACAAACTTTTAATACAGTGTCTAAACAAGAATTCGGAGGATGATCAATATCTATGCACTGATCCCCTACACTGGAACATCCATCTTTGAAATTAAAGCCACCTTTAGGGGGGTAAGCAGTTCTTAGTAGTGATCTAAGGGCCAGCCTCCAATCTTTACCCTCCCCCACCACAAACTCTCCCGCACCGGCTATGAATCACCACTCCTCCTCTCCTCTGCTGAAGTGGCTGTGGAGAATTTACAGACCGAGAGGCCGAGCTGCAGCTTCAATCAGAAGGAACGTCCGAACCTGAGTCATCATACACTGGGTAAACATCATCACACACACACACACATGAACACACACACACATACACACACACACACATACACACACACACACACACTGCATCATTGCTTTGTCTCTGTCAGATTTTGTGTGAGCACACATCACATAGCCTACATACAGTTTATCCCTGTTCAAACACATGCAAGGATTACAAGGCTAGTGCATTGTGGGTCTAAAAAAATACCAGTCTATAAGACATTAGGCTCCTTTAGGTTCTATATAAATAAGCATGTCTATATGATAATAAACAATGCTGACTTCTGTCTGGTTTCGTAGCCAATTTTATCCTTCTTCTGTACAGTATGTGTTCTATAGGTTTACAGACACGGGTGAAATGGCGGAAGATGAACAGATGTATGTACTTGCGCTGGAAAAGAAAGGCGCATAAATCAGACTCGATAGGACAATAAGGCAACACTATAACGCTGGAGTGATCCATTTTGTTCCAGAACCAATACCACTTTGGTCGTGTTTTCCAGTTTACTTCCTCTCCGTCAATCGTCAGTGCTGAATCAGGACAAACGTATTGAGAGAGGGTATAAAATGCTAATCTGTTCTCATAACTTGGCAGTCGCAAGCGGCACAAATGAGATCTGAAAGACCTGTGACAGGCGGAATCTATGGAGACTCTTTAAATGGTCCTTTTACTTACCCAAACCCAAGTGTATAAACTGCTGCCATTCGACTTCTTCCAGCAGCTAATTTTCAGGGAGGTAGTCTCTCGCTTTGCAATAACGCCAATAAACCTTCTGTTAGGAGCAGTCCCCACTGGCTCCAATGAATCACTGACCTCCCATTTAACATCCGCTGTCATTGGTGGGCCACAGCTAACCACCTCTGTCCTCTCATTTTGCCAACACCACTGCCCCAACCACCCACACCACACACCCACGCACTCTACTTCCCCATCTTCCCACATCACCCCCCCCCCCCCCCACCTCACCCTCCACCCACCTCCCTCCCCCCCCCACCTGCCCCCCCCCCCCCCCCCCACCCCGATGGCCCGCATTCATTATCGGCCGTCGCTGCCCGTCTCAATCACGCTTCTTTCCGCCCCTTGTTGGGCCGGTGATGAATGAGCTCCCAGGCCGCACATCCATCTGTGGGGCAGGTCCATTTATCGGCGCGCGCTGAAAAATAGATGCTGTATGAAGTGTAATTTGGTGCTGCCGCCGTGGCGCTGTCCCACTGGATGTGTCTGGG
The DNA here is from genome assembly GCA_017657215.1 of Limnothrissa miodon. Classification (NCBI taxonomy): domain Eukaryota; kingdom Metazoa; phylum Chordata; class Actinopteri; order Clupeiformes; family Clupeidae; genus Limnothrissa; species Limnothrissa miodon. Next base: position 660,017 of record JAGFZM010000079.1, on the reverse strand, counting down.
GAGTTTGATTAAATCCCCTCTATGGGAAATCGATACTTTCTTCATTAGGCTTCTCCATCCACCGCTCAGCTTCTTCTTCATAAACATCCGATACGCAAGGTGAGCATGGGGGGGTGGGGTGTGGGGCACAGCCAGCGAGGGAGATGGAGAGGGATGGAGAGAGAGAGAACAGGGGACAGAAGGATTGAGAGAGAGAGAGAGACAGAGAGAGATAGAGAGAGAGAGAGTGTGAGGAACAGAGGGATTGAGAGAGAGAGAGAGAAAGAGAGAAGACAAGAGAGCAACAGGGAACGTAGGAGGTGAACGATTAGCAGAGAGAGCACAGAGGATGTGTGTGAGAAAGTGCAAATGGGAGACACTGCATGTTCAAGCCAGGAATCTCTCACTCTTATTCTCCTTCTCTTTTTCTCTTTTTCTCCCTCATTAATACATATATGTATAGGCCTTGTCGTGACCTTTGGTCAGAGCGATACTGTATGTTTCAGTTTCTTAAACATTACTCATTGTTAGTAGGACAGATTTAGTTTACTAAACATTTCTTGTTGTCAATAGGCCAGGTTTCATTTACTAAACATTACTCATTGTGAGTAGGCCAGATTTAGTTTACTAAACATTCCTCATCGTTAGTTCACATATTACTGCACTATACAGTAAAAACAAAATTCCCTAAGTTACAGCACTGATGCATGACTATTTGTATTGGTAGGATGGGATTGGCTAAGGCATACCCAGCGGGAGGAGCGATGGCTTGGCTGTAGGATGCCCTGCCTCCACCTTCCCCTGTGATGTATTAGTCCAAGAAGGCTGTCATCAGCAGATGCTGTAAGATATGCTGAGTAGCTGGCACCAACCAGCCCCCAGCGACAGCAAGGCCCGCAACAGATGGACAGCACGGCACAGACTAACTCTGCAGGTAACGTGACCAAGAGGGAGCCCCCACAGAGGGAACAGGGAACTAACAGGGTCCTCCATGGACCAGCCCAGACCAGCACAGATCAGCATAGACCAGCACAGACCAGATCAGCACAGACCAGTCTAGCCTAGGAGACCCCATCTTAGCCAAGTCCAGCACAGACTAGAACAGAACAGCTCAGTCTGATCCAGTCCAACATAGCCTAGCCTAGTCCAGCACAGCCCAGTCCAGACCAACACAGACCAGCACAGCCTAGTCCAATCCAATACAGATAATCACTGGTCAGTCCAATGTAGTCCAGTCAGCACAGCCCCATTCCAGTTCAGTCAAGCCATTCAAATGAATGGATCAGGGATCAAGGGCTTATTTACATTTACATTTACATTTATGCATTTAGCAGACGCTTTTATCCAAAGCGACTTACAAAACGAGGATAACAATCAAGCTACATAGCAGAAACCTTAAGGAGCATAGTGCTAGGGGATAGTGCTTCAGTTCATTTTAGTGCTAGGATAGAAGATGTTCTCTGAATAGCTGGGTCTTTAAGAGCTTTTTGAAGGCCTCCAGAGATGGCCCTGTTCTGATTGTTTTTGGTAGGTCATTCCACCAGCGTGGGACGACACATGAGAAGAGTCTGGATTGCCTTGGGCGAGGTGTCGGGACTGCCAGTCGACAGTCATTGGAGGACCGGAGTTGTCGGGGGGTAGCTTGAGCTTTTATGAGAGTGCTTAGATAAAAAGGGGCAGATCCTCTAAGCACTTTGTAAGTCAGCATCAGTGATTTGAATTTGATGCGAGCCGCCAGAGGCAACCAGTGGAGCTCGATTAGCAGAGGGGTGACATGCGTCCTCTTCGGCTGATTGAAGATGAGACGCGCCGCAGCATTTTGGATCATCTGAAGTGGCTTGACGGCACAGGCAGGAAGTCCTGCCAGAAGGGCATTGCAGTAGTCAAGGCGTGAGAGGACCATAGTTTGAACCAGCAATTGGGAGGCTTGTTGAGTTAGGTATGGCCTGATCTTTTTGATATTGAATAGTGCGAAGCGGCAGGCCCGGGCAACAGAAGCAACATGGTCATTGAAGGTTAGCTGGTCGTCAATCATAACACCTAGGTTCCTGGCTACCCGTGAGGGAGCAAGAGACAAGGAGCCAGAGTTGATGCAAATGTTGTGGTGAATAGTTGGTTTAGCTGGGAGGACCAGCAGCTCGGTTTTTGAGAGGTTCAGCTGGAGATGATGGTCTTGCATCCATGCAGAGATGTCAGAGAGGCAATCCGAGATTCGCGTTTGGATGGTTGGGTCATCGGGTGAGAATGACAGATAGAGCTGATGGAAGCAAACTAGAGAAAGATGAAATGGACATAGAGGGAAGAGAAGAAGAGATGTGAGCATGAAACCAGATGAGGAGAGAAGAGTGACGTGTGTGTGTGTGTGTGTGTGTGTGTGGGGGGGGGTGCTGGGTTAGATGCATGTGCCGCTGGACTGGCCAGGAGTCTGCTCAGCCAACCCCCGTAAATAACACACATCTCTGAACTTTGGTCTGGACGGCGGAGGCGAGTCCAAGTGGCCCGCGGGCCTGGGATGTAGACTCCCCGGGGTGAGAGGTTGCCCTGGCGACGCTCCTGGCAGGGCCGGCCTTTGCCAAGCCGCTCCTCCAATTAGATGAGTTATTTATCTCCCTCTGGCTCCGCTTGAATGACAAAACATTGGCCAGTGCCCGCTACTCTCTCTCTACGCTTTTTTTAGTGTTATTTTTAATGCTGCAGCGCTATTTTAATGAGCTTGCCAGTGTCACCTGCTGTCAATTTAAATTTGAACGCATCGATCTCCCAGGAGGCTAATTTGCTCGACAAGAGTGCGATACTCGATCCATACTTGAGAAAGTGTTCCATTTGCGCTTTGTATTCCACAACACACACACACACACATGCATGCACGCACACACACACACAAACAGACAGATGTCTCTCCCACAACATGGGAGTCGGTAGTGGTGGGTGGAGGTCACGGTGGTGTTCATTATCCTCCCTCTGCATCTTCAGCACAGGGTTCCCATCTCCCACCCATTACTGCGTGCCTGCTGTCAACACCTCCTATCCATTAAGGCGCACCCAATGCTGCATTTAAGAGAAACTCCCGACTCATACGCGACCAACTTGAGATGCTCTAGTCTGTCTTTAGAGCTAGGTATGAGGAGGAATTGCCCTAAGCTAACAAAATGAGAATGTCTGATTCCGAGTGCCATTCTTCAGCTGGAGGTCGTGGAATATCAACTTTGGTGGTTCTGTGTGATGTGGAGAGAATGTGTCGGGAATTGTAAGCACTGGACCGCACAAAGAGGAAAGCTACATTACACCACTTCAAATGGTCTCTCTCCAGCCTCTTCTTGCCATTCACTTTAATTTCTCATAATAAACTATGCGTCTCTTTAATGACACCGGCAGGGTAAATAAATAGTTGCACAGGAGAAAAGGATCCGGTGAAGACGCCACCGACAGTGACAGCCACCAATTACCCTGCCAGAGACAGGCAGCGTCCACAGCAGCAGAAGAGCTGAAGAGCTTTCTTTCAGAAGATACTTCCCATTAAATTCGCAGCCATCGCTGGCCTGTGGGCTCCCAGCTTTACAACTCCATACACACACTGCTCCACAATCTGCCACCATCCATGCCCCACACCCCCTCCCTCCCTCACAGCTCTTCAGAGTATGGGTCTTTTTTTTAAAGACAGCATTATGAAAGGTGTCAAATGGAATGCTCTCTTATGTTTTGCTTGGCAAGCCCCCATTTCAGAATTTTCAGAGTAGTTCACCCTCTCTCTGTCTCTCTCTCTCTATCAAATACACACACACACACCGCCCTGCAGAGAAAAAAGCACTGGGGGGAAGGGAGAACTCAAACCGTTTCACTTTGGGACAGAATCTCTAAAGGATTAGCGATATGAAAGTTGCTATAAAGCCCTCATTATTTAACAAATACATTTTAAAGATCAGTTTTTGTCATTTAGATGACAAAAGTGTGACTAGACCAAAGCTTTTCTCCTCTAGCGTTGGGTTCAGAAGCCTAGTTTAGCCTATGCTGACGATTCCTTTTTTCATATTCCTATATCCGCTTGGTGTTTCTTTCTTTTTTTTTGTAAGTATTACAAAAAGGATGTAGTGGATTGCTTCTGGTACTTGGAGCACTTTGAGGAATAGAAATATTGGTTTTATGTAAACACCAGGGATATGAATCTTCATTATAGAGGCCAGTGTTTTACACATCAAGATGCATTGCCTGTAACCTGATCCTTTTAAAGGTACTTTTTTTTGATATCTTAAGCACTCTTTATTCAAGCTCAGTGTAACCCTACTACAACGTGATATATCTGGTGCAGCAATCCAAAGAATTAACAAAAAATATTAATAAAAGTACAGCCATCTTTCCAAAAAATTCTAATTAGGAGAATCAAGAATCAATCACAAAAATCAAGCGTGTGAAAGTACAATTACAATGTGCAAGTACAATGGCATCATTCACATTTATGCTGGTGCAAATAGATAAGTCTAAAAGATAAACGTCACTAATTTGTTTCCCCTGTTAGACCATTGCATTGCTGCTGCAGATGCTCCCGAAGAAATCATGCAACTCTCATTGATACCAACAGGTGAAGAAGAATCTAGAATAATTTGCTCCAAGTGGAGATAGACTCCTTAAGCATTGAGGGAGACAATAATGACAAGTACTAGAAATTTCCATGGATGAAGATTATTTCTGAGAGCGACCTTGACTTGCCTTGCCTCCCCTTCACACAGTATGGCCTGTGCAACTTCCCCCACTTCAGTGACTCTCAAGCACTCACATGAGGCAAAGGAACCTTTCACCTGTCCCCATGGCACAAGGCTAAAGATATGCAAATGATGATATTCAAACATCTACCCTACAGAAGAGGGGTCAGTGACTCACATCCCGGGGAGGAATATTAAGACTTGTCCATCGCTTGTTTTTTAGTTTTTGAAAAAAAAAAAAAAAATCTTGTCTTGTCTTCCATGTGCAATTTTCAAGCTAGCCTTGAAGCATCTGGGATTGGTTTATAGGTAAACTGAATAACCTACGTAATGACTGCAACAGAGAATAAAAAAAATGTATTCGCTATGAAACCAGAAAATCATCACACATGAAGTAAAGCTTTACAACCAATTCAATACAAGGCAATCAAGATCTGCTAGATAAATATCTTTAGACATACAGAAAGCCCAATCAGTTAGGCTAATCATAAGCGCAGCACATTGAGAAGCATATTTATAACTGATGAAGCAGTGGGATAAAATTATCTTTCACTTTAAATGCTATTACTTCTCTACACTTGAAAGTGTTGGTGTGTAACTGCGACGGCAATGCAAACGTGAATGTGTTTAATTAGCTATTGTACAGTATGTGTGTCTATCTGCTAACGCAGTGGCATAGCGATGAGACGCTAACAGGATCTTTCATCTGTAGCTCGAGCTGAAAACTGCACACAAGGCTGGCAGTGTGGAGGTCTGCGCGCAGTCAGACGTGGTTATGGGGTGTTGACAGAGTGAAGGGAGACTCTGTACGTTCTCTCTTTGAAGTCTCACCACCTGAGGTGTGGCCAAAGCCCCCCTGACTCTTTAGAGACTGCCGTGCTGTAGAGAAGTCGACAGAAAACATGAGAATTCACACTCATCCCCTGTTCCTTTTCAATTCTCTCTCTCTCTCTCTCTCTCTAGCTATATATATATCAGTGGTGTAGTGGTCCCTGGAGAAGTGGGTTTACTCTTGGTTTTCACCTTAAAAAAACAAACAAACAAAAGAAAAACATCCTGAAAAGATGTCCAGAAAAAAAGCCCTGTTTTCGAAACAGTGACACGTAAGACTATGATTTAGTTTACCCAAAAATCTGTCATTCTACTTGCTCACTGTTATAAAATGATCATAACTTGATTAGGAGCCGTTTGTACGGATCCCGGGTACAGCAAGATGGCAGCCTTCCACTGCCTAAATCCAGCTTCTCTGGCCTCCAGCCACCAGCTACACAGACAACTCTGACATGACTATATATTTACACCATATCTTCTCAAATATATGTTAGAGATTGGAACTTGCCCTAGGCAGTTGGGTTAGCACATTGAGTCGTCGGAACTGCCCAAAGTTTCTTCCTTTACCTAAACGAGAACAAACAAAAAATGCTGATAGGGAGTTTTTCCTTGCCCCCGTTGCTCATTTGTGCACTTGCTGTTAAACGCGATGCAACATGTCTTGTTGAATGCGCTTACATGATTGATTGATTGTTATGTCAACTGGACGTATGTTGACTGTCTGTATGTGGCTTAGGCCTTGCTTGGGTGTATTACTGTATTAGCACTTAAGTATTTATTATATTTATTATTTTATGTGAGGATGCACTGACCAGAGACATCTCTCAATTTCATTGTACCTGTGACAATGACAATAAAGGACATTCATTCATTCATTGTAGTTAACACAGGTCACACAAGCAGCCTGGATGAATGTAAAATGTATTTATAATGAGGCAAACATGGTGTTTCGATTATTTTTTATTATTATTTAGATAAAATACTTCAAATCTGAAGTTGACAATGCATTCTTGGAGTTGGAGGATGCACATACGATGCCAGGTAACATAAAAATAGACAGAACTGCAACTATATGCAAGCATTGAGCAACACGCATTCTAGCTACCCTACGCTAATGGCAACACTTCCAATTTATAAGTTCATCCAAGAAGACGTGTCATCCTAGTGTTTCGGTAGATAGCATATGGAGGAGCGAGTCTGTTAGGAACAACTTCTACTCTCCGCCGCATTTAAAGCAAGATGCCACTGATTTTCAATATTGAAATATCCTTACCCTAACTAAGACAAGTTGATCCATACTGTCTCGTCTCCGTGCACCGATTTGCTCTGGCATGCAATGCTACTTTGTTATGATTTAGCTTAGCCTTGTAGCTCTTTCAATAAAGTCCTAAAGGGGAAGAAGTTAGAAGGGACCGCACACATCCACGTCTTTCTTATCCTCATGCCTAAAGTTAACCAATCTAATCAGTGAAAGCAGCGAGTACCAGCCAATTAGAGGCAGAGGAGGGTGGGTCATGGCTTCACCATCCTTGAGAAAAAATTGGGCAATCTGGTTCACAAATATTACTGAGAGGTGTGCATCATGTAGAAGTGGGTATACACAATGTTGATTGAACGTCTGTATACCTGTGTATAACCTGGACTACACCACTGCTTTATATACTCTCTACCTCTCTCTTTTCCCCCCATCTCTTTCCTTTTCTGAATCACTTCCACTCCAAAAATGGCAACAACAAAAAAGATTTTCCCCACAAGCCTTGATAGAATCTTAAGGGTCTGTTTCTACACCAAAGATGAATGGCTTCCACCAATCCCGTTTGGCTTCCACCAAACGATGGAAGAAAAGATTAAAGATTATGTTTGTGCTGAATGCAGGAAAACAGCACAGGATGAGAGCGTGTTTGAGGCCTGTCTTTCTCCGTCAGAAGGTCCACCTCAGCTCCGTCCATCAATGCAAACACGGGTGTGCGCAACACTGAGTCATGGGAAAGCAAAATGCAGTAAATTTCATCATGCAAATGACTTTAATTTGATATAGCAAGAGAAATCAATGAGAGCAAGCCTGATTTGATTAGCTTAGCATAGTTTAGTTCGCCTGCACGCTCCAATACGGCTTGCATATGCACAAATATGCATTTAGCCACTGTTGTGATGCCACTAGGGGCATCTCAGTGTTAATTCAATTTTAATTGAAAGACATCACTTTACCTCCCAGACACTTTGTGTGGGAAGGATGGAGGGAGGCAATGAGTTCTGTGCACAAGTGTTTTCGTCTCTTGTTTCTGCCCTGCTACTGCCAGTGAGGAATCTGAAAGAATCTTATATCCTCTTTCTGAGCTGAATGAAAACCAAAGAAAAACACTCTTGTACCAATGTGTGTGGTATTGAACCATCTTTCCTAAGGATTATCTGTTTAATGCAAATCAGTGTTCGGTTTGATGACAGCTATTTATATTTTTGCAGGTTTGGCCTCTTGGAAACAGAAGTCCACGACCTTGTCGTTGTTATTCAGCACATGTCAAATATCATCCTTTAGGAGAAGTCAGCGTAGTGAGGCATATTTACAGGGTTCAGATGAATATCTTACGGTGGAGATGGGCTACAGCCGTGCTTGTGGGAAATGGGATTTACATAGCATTTCCCAGCCGAGCAGCTCACTGTCATTGCTGCTCAGTCTGCAGCTCATCCTCGCGATCCGTTTCAGAGAATAATACAATAATTGCGTCTCTTCTGAATCTGGAGGGAATTCTTTGATTGTGATTAATTGGTTTGATCATGGGGTGTTAGCGTCAGATGAATTGCTGGGGAGGAAATGCGAGAGACTCTTTGTGTGTGGTGATCTGAGAAATCATAAATTCGGAGATCATGCTGCACGCCCGAGTGGGGAAAAAAGAGAGTGAGCAAACCCCCCCCCCCCCAAAAAAAAAAAAACTCAGTATCTTTGCTTCAGAGGAACAGAGGCCTACATGAACACAGGCAGAGAGGAATCCGAGCCCTTTCAAAACCACACCACACACATTTAAAAGCTTCTGAACATGCACTCACAAGTGCAAAACAAATTAGAGTTCAGAAAAGCACATAAGCCCTCATTAAACCATCGTGAATGTTTTATGCACAGGACACAATCTGATTCAGGCAAACATCAATAACTGTGTTTTATTTTTATTACTGGACCGTGTCGATCTTTAGATCTGAGGAACTGGAGTCAGCAGCCAGTGGATTCTTAGCTTTTACAGCTGATGGCTAATGGCTGATTTTACAGTCCTCAACTCATGGAGAATTTGACAAGACACTCAGAAAAGAGTTCTGCTATGAGAAACCCATGAAAACATGAAACACGTAAAAAACCTTATTGCAATGCAGTCAAACTGTCCATTTCTTTCAACATATACAAATGAAAAAACAAATAAAACAAACAAGTTTACTTTCCTTGATGGGTGAGTTACTAACACATTCATAGCAGCTGACAATAAATTATACAAAAAAAAAAATAAAATAAAAGGAAAACTAAATGGCAGTCATTTGGCACTGCCATTTTGTCTTCCACATTTATGAAGGTTTGGGTATGAATGTTAAGCCATGTTTTAGTTATGGCTTTGTCATGGCTCTGTGACAGCTATTAATGCATTCACACATCTAGTAAATTATTACCAACTAACCATACAACAACAATTAGTGAACTAATTAACACTCATAATATTTTTTTTATTTCGGCACTACAGCTGAGAAGATACAGACATTTTGTTTTGAAAGAAAGCAGCGTAGGAAGAGAGATTTTCATTAAAAAGTAAGTATTTTAATAAATCTTCCAAGTTCTATATACAATAAATCTTACAATTCTATATACACAACTGACCTGCGTGCAATGTCTAGACCCCCCCTTCCAGAACTAACTTTATGCTCATTGGTGCTCTTTGCTGTGAAGCGCTATGAGACATGACTTTTGTATAATGCACTATACAAATAAAATGGAATTGAAATGAATTGAACTTTACACTAATGACAGCAAGATGCAACGGGTGATAGCATGGGAGTGCAAACTGCAGCCTCTTTTGGTTTGATGACCAGAGGACGTTAAACCCTTCCTCTACCTGTCATCAAGGTGCTGTTCTATGTTTTAGACTTAACGGCTGAAACAAACACCAGCAGCTTCGTTCGGTGTGTCCAGCATTGCAAGACCCAAGATGCTTTTCCTTACTTGCCCGTACACTATAGCGGTGTGTCTTATCTCACCTTTTCCTTTTAGCTGCGTGGCTCTGTGGAGCGTTTCAAACAGGATCAACACAATATGTGCTTTTTTTTGTCCTTTTGTAAGACCATACTGGAATAAGCAGCACACGAGTGGCAATTTTGTTTCTTTGTCGGTCATGTAGCCAGAAGACCACAGTGGAATTAACTATGCAAGGGAGCAATTACGGGCTGATCCTTGGTAGAAAATTAAAACCAATTTGTGTATTGTGGCCACCGTGGAAGAGCATTGTTGTGTAAATGCAATCCTCTAATAGACATTAGCGTGTAGCATGTGGCTTTTGTTGGGTGTTTTGTATACCATTGTTTTAATTGGCTACATATTTAGAATTGTGAAAGATAGTCCCACTGGCATAAACACACCATTACAGAGTGCTAATGTGGACACAAGGCTTTTTTTGAAGGAACAGAAAGCAGGCCACAACACAAACAGAGAAATCTTTGCTTATTTTCTGCTACAGCAATTAAACATGCTCTTCTCCTCTCTCTCTCCTCATTTCTTTTTTTTTTCAGCAGCCGGCCGTTTCTACTAAACCTAAACCCAGTTCTCCTTCTAGGCAGCACAAAACTGCGTCTCTCTCCTCAGAGCTGAGCTGAGCTGCTCCTTGCTCTGCCACTGAGAGCTATTTATGGTTAATCATTCCAACAGCCATCTCAGTCAGTAGAGAAGCCATCACAGCATGCATACGCACACACCAGCACACACATATTCTTTCTTTCTTTCTCTCTCTCTCTCTCTCTCTCTTACACAAACACACACAACCTGTGTGTCAATCTGAACGTGATTAAAAAAGACAAACAAGTTCAGGGGTACACACACACGAGCACACACAGTTTCTCTCTTTCTCTCACACACACACACACACACACACACACACACACACACACTACCTCTGTGTCAACCTGAATACGATTAAAAAAGACAAACAAGTTCAGGGGTTTCAACTAGCATGCTGCACTGCTGATCTTGCAGCAAGATCTATGAGCTAGTGTGTGAGTGTACATGTGAGAGAGAAGTGTGTGTGTGTGTGTGTGTATGTGTGTGTGTGTGTGAGTGTGTGAGAGAGAGAGAGAGAGAGAGTGTGTTTTGGGGCATTGAGAGAGAAGGAGACCTGAGTCTCCAGTCACTTGTTAGAAAAGAGTAAACCACCTTTTCACGTATCTGAGAGGCAGGTAAGTCATTGAACAATCCTAACTCCAGGCAGCAGATGAAGAACCATTACCACACACTCACACACACTATCTCTCTCACACACCCACCCACACACAAACACACACATACACACACACACACACACACACACACACACACACACAGACTTGTCTTGCGTCCTGTTAGGAATGCCCAGTCAGATAGTGCGGGTACAGAGGCCCCTTGTGATCATCTATTACTTCTCCTTGTAATCAGGGAGCCCTTAATTAGGCCAGCCGAGATCTCACACATCAGATAGTCACTCACCCCTGGGTGCAAGGGGGATTACACATTTTTGGTAATTAGCACAAAATATCCAGGGTATCCCTATGCAATCCCCCCCCCCCCACACACACACACCCGAATGTTAGCCTGGAGATATACAAAATCACTTCAGTGCTGTAGTATCATGGTGGGGGTCAAGACCATTCTGTAGTCATTTTTAAACCATTGCCATTGTTCTTGACTTGCACGTCAACCTAGACACCTAGATCCAGAGAAGCAAAAGAAAACTAAAATCTAGAAAATTCCCCACAATCTAAGCTACAAAAGCACACAAGATGGTTTGTGCTAAGTGGAATAATTGATAAAATGCTCTTCAGGGTGCAAAATCTGGCCCTACCGTATAGCATGGCACTGTTGTTAGGATGGCCATTTGACTTCTACTGTTCAATTGACACTGCACAAACTGCTCACAAATTACACAAGCCAAGACACATTATGTTACTGAATACAGGGCTACAAGCGATGTTATAACATAGTTGTTACAACAGTTGTAGCTGTCCACAGTTCACACTCACAGGCCAGGCTAATTAACTCCTGTTGTCCATATCTCCGATCAAGAACTGATGGAAAGTGAAATGTCTTCAAGTTCAAAAAGAAGTCCAGTTGCCTTAACTAAACACCATGAATAGCTGTTACCTATTGTTTTTCCACACATAGACAGGAGGACGCCTTATCCATCAAGTCAGAATGCATTGGTGATAGTAGTTGTTCGAACTGTCTGACTTAGTGCCTGTTCCTCATGGATGCCCTTGAGATCATAAGACCATACTATTGTAAAAGGCGCTGTTTAAATACAAATGAATTGAATTCAACAGAAGAAAGAGACATGCTAGTAAGAATATGTATACATTTTACTAAAATAGCATCATAAACACTGTTCATCTGCAAAAAACTGTCTAATCCATTTTCTCAAAAGCTATGATCTGCCAACCAACGCCAATCAATGAAAGCTGGTGCTTATTTTCTAAGTAGAAACCATATGTAGAATACACTAGGGCTGCTCGATTATAGAAAAAATCATAATCACGATTATTTTGGTCATGATTGAAATCATGATTATTTTACATGATTACTCATTGATTTTGGAAATATGTTGCATTTACTGTATTGAACAGAATAGTGAATTCTCCTGAAAACTGTTAAGACAGATAAAACAGATAAAGGAAAACAAGATCAACAATGTAGTAGGGCTGGGCGATATGGCAATTGAACATTTTAACTTTATTATGATTAATGAACGATTATTATTTTGTTTTTTGCCCTCACAACTCACGGACAAGTTTTGTACAGTAAATATACTCGCATATTGTAAGTGAGAGATTTTTGAATGATTACTTGAATTTGAAATAATTGAAGGAAACACAGATCTACTGTCTGTGATTATTTTTTGAACAATGTTTTCTTTGGTACAAGCTTTCTTTGGTACAGCTTTTGATCGATTATAGGTTCAGAATGTCGATTACGATTACTTTTCGATTAATTTCCCAGCCCTAGAATACACATATGAAAATAGACACCATTACTTTCATTGTGACTGCATGACATGCTTTCTACCCCAGGCTGCCAGTGGCTGGGCGCATGATAAAAAGATCTTGGCTTTCCTCCTATAGCCTCTCTGAGTTACCCCGCTCTGGGAAGGTCACAGGTTCAAGCTCTGGGGAGGTCGGCCTCATAAACATTAACTTTTGTCAGGTGTTAATGGGGCTTCTCCCCAATACTGTTACAACACTCCAATACTCGACTACCGATGTCAACAAGACTGACGTCACTGAGAGGTTTCAGAGGGTCATCACAAGCTGCAAGGGGTCACCGTTTACATGCGAGAATCAACTCTGCCTGCCCTGTGGGGAAAGTTGTAAATTGTCAAAGTTGTTCAGTTAGTTCTTGTCAAATAAAAATATTCTGAGCCATGAATTTGAACTACTACCTTCCTTTAGAGAACACTGTGTCTTGGTGTGAATAACAGGGGTGACATCTTGGTCAGTTGGGATAGCTGATTTTTGGCTGATACTTGGATACTTTGGCTGATACTTGGCCTCATGCTAATTTAAGATTGCCAACAAGCATAAATAACCAGCCTAGTGGGTAGGGTTTGGGGCGTGATGCCAAAGGGATGCTGCTTCGATCCCTGACTAGTGGACCATGGCTAGAACTCCCTTGAGAGGCACTCCACCCCATACTGCTTCACAGGCACCGCTCCAGCAGGCAGGCCATGGCTCTGGTCAATGTGTGTGCTTCACCTCAGTGTGTGTTCACTGTGTGTTGTGTAAATTTTACTAGTTCACTACTGGAGTAAATGCTGTGGCAAATCTCCAATTACTGGGTTCAAAACATGGTATTCAGTCTGAGCTAGCCTTCATCGCAACCACCAATCACAGACACACTCAGGGGGTACACTCAATGCCATGGAAAACCAACCAAATAAAGTAGAGAAGTGTAGAGTTGTGTAGTGTAATGTTGAGTAAAGCAGAGTGGGATAGTGTAAGGTTGAGTAGTGTAGAGTAGAGTAGTGAAAAGTAAGGTGGTGCAAAGTAGTGTAGTGTGGTGTTATTTATAACGCGGTGTAGAGTACAGTAGAGGAGAGTAGAGTAGTGTTGTGTATAAAGTAGTGTAGACTATTAGAGTACAGTTGTGTAGAGTAGGGTAATGCAGAGTAGAGTCATGTAGAATAGTCTTTATTTATTACTCAGTGTATTTATAATTAAGCTTCACTTAATAACAGAATAAATTGACCATATAGGGCCGCTTAGAGCCACCTCTATTTGTGTATGTGTTTTCACTTGATGTTTTCATACATGTTCTCGTGAACATAAACACACAGTGCTTTATATGTGCACCGGAGCCAGATGGAAATGTTAATGCCGGGGATGATGTGGTTACAAGAGAGGGCATCCTGCTTACTGTGCGGTGTATTGGCACATTCTATACAGTCTGTCAGCAATATTGGGAGCATTTCTGAGGTCAAGCATAAGCTGTTTAACTGTGACCCTAGTGTTGAGGTCAATGTTGTATTTAATGTAATTTGGATTTGCAGACTAACCAAATTACTGTTCCAGCATTGGAATGCTGCCAATATCTTGGCAACCAGAGGCTTCCGCAGGGCTTCCACAACAATGGCTCCAAACACAGGGCAGAACTCTGTCAATTAATAAACCTTTTGCTTATTGAGAAAATGCGGGGTTAATTACACATAGCACCAAGACTGTGTCTATACTAAGTTCAATTACTTATCTCAGAGAGATAATATGGCTCGCTTCATAAAACTGTAAGTTTGGATCAGCACTAAATTAGATTCTTGTATGACTATGAGTAGGCTTAAGTGTAATGAACCGCTTGGAGGATTACAACCATATCTATATTTATTGGTTTCTTATCTGTTTGCAGTAATTGTTTGTTTCCAATATGAATTGTCTTTTCTGTTGCTGGATATATCCATTTGAGTTTTATTTTTTTATATCACAACCTCCTTGACCACAGAAAATAAACTCCCTCATTGACTCAGAGATTTGATTTAGGATTTCTATCTTCCTGATGTAAAGTGTAGCCAATTGGGTTTGTTCTTCAAGAGATGGAGTTAAGCCTCTGAAACCTGAATATGAGATATCAGGCAGGAAAAGTCCACAATTAAAATGATAAAATCCTTTGCAGAGTAACAAGTAATTGAGATTTAAGAAATGGATTTGTCCAGAAGACCTGTCCTGGTTGCTATGGTGATGGCGCTGTACGATGGCTGCCGTTAGCCGTACCTCCACTTTATTTTTCACCCTCTCTGGGCTTTTTATGTTTTTCTTTTTCATTTCTGGCACTGTACTGTAGCCTACAGGGGGCCTTGAATGTGGTTGTCACTTTGTTTGGTTCGGCGGAGTGTCTGTGAATTTGGAGGAGCTTGTTGGTTTTGGACATTGTTTTTGCGAATTGAGTGTGTTTACTTTGAATGATGCGTTCCGACCGACCGTCGTTTTCTCTGTCTACCCTGCCGTCTTTGTCTGCGGAGCTTGGAGGAGGTCAGGCGGAGACCCGTCGTGAGTGTTGGATGTGGAGGGCTGCGGAGGTTGCCTATGGAGTGGAGGACAGGAACTCACGGGAGGGCCGTGTTTGGAGGAGGGCTGCTGTCCAGTGGTCTCCGACGCGATGTCATCCCCTACTTGATGTCGCTCCTGTGTCCCGACTTCAGCTGCGAATCCACGACCTCAAAGTCATCTTAGCTCGCCTTCTACATGGATCCTGAGTCCTGTTTGTTTGAATGAACTATTTATGTACAGTGGCTAAATGGCAATGGCTATTTATTTTGTTTTCTTCTTTCCCCTTATCCATCTTCTCTTCAATGCAATTTCACTGCATGTTTTGCGTTAGTGACTCATGTATGTGACAAATAAACTCCTTGAATCCTTGAATCCTTGAATCCAGTAGAACAAATATTCATAATTAATGAGAATGTTTTGAAAGAAAAATGCTTGTAAGATAAAGAAAAAATCAAAGTCTTAATGACCTATCAAGATGTTGATTTTGCAGAGGATCTATAGAAATCTCTTTTTATACTGCTGGCTAGCATTGCATGAAGAATGCAGGCAAGGTTCATTAAATAACCATTAACTCAGAGAGCGAGAGATAGAGAGAGAGAGGGGGGGGGGAGAACAAGAGAGAGGGAGAAAGAAAGGGGGAGAGGAGAGTGACAGGAAAGAGAGAGGGGCTGAATAGAAGTTAGAGGGAAAGAGAGAGAAAGGGAGAAGGGAGAGTGAGAGAGAGACCCAGGAAAGAGAGAGGATGAATGGGAGAGAAGGGGAGAGAAAAGAGAAAAAGAGAGAGAGAGAGCAGGATCTGCAGTGTAAAGTATAAATTCTCTCTCTCCCACCGTAGCTGATGAATATGCAGGGCCATGCTGTGTCTTCAGCGAGTGCGTGGAGATCAAACACTAACTCCGTACAGTATCAGGGCTCTCCCCTGGAAGCAGGACGCACAAAAGCCTCAGCAAAGTTCTTGGGATGTGTTTGGCAAACATTTGTGTGGGAACGCAGTGCGCAGTATGTCAGGGTATGCGTTTGCCTTATTATGCTCATTCCGAGATGAAAGGCAATACTTCCAAAGTGAAAATACTCATCAGATGTGTGACATGCCTCTGCACAGCGCTCGGCACGGGAGCGCAAGCAAACATCTGAGGAATTTGTCGGGTAAATATCCACAGTGATGAGCGTTATATGCAAGATTAAAGCAATCGTATTGTGTAATAAGAAACTGGTTTAGAGGTAAAAGCACTAAAAATGGTTACAACAATGCATTAAAAAGCAGGCCTAGATACCTTTTTATTAGGTTTTAGCAAGCTGGGCGGACAAGGGCAACTTAGTTCAGGCCGTACTGTGCACATTAGTGATTTAGATCAAGAATGATTGTTTACATATTAGTCATTTATGTATAGGTAATCAAAATAAATCACTGTTAGATTATTGCATTTCTGTTTGGTGCTTGAAAACTATTTTTCCTTTTCAGCAAAGTTTCCTGTGTACTGCAAGGACCAGAAGAACAACTTGAAACAGTAAAGGTCATTGAATGTATCTCGAGTCTTTCATTGTGTCCTTTGTAGCACACACTATTGATTCTCCTTTAGCCCAGTGCATGCAATGGAAGAGTTTCTGTGAAATGAGACGCATTATGTCTTATCCACAAGTCTCTTTTGTCGGCTAAGCAGCAAGGAAAGACGGCTCAAAAGGGGACACGACATAACTGTTCCAAATTCAGCAGTCTGCAAAGCAAAATGTAGATAACCACAATCTCTCTCTCTCTCTCACTCACTCCTTCCATCTCTTTCTTCTTCACTCTCTGACACATAACTACCCCCCCTCATAACCTCTATCTCTGTATCAGCACCTCCCTTTACCTGAGTGAACCAACTGTATGTAGGTCAGGTTGTTCACATGCAGCTCATCCACAATCTAGAACATGTCCACAGATGCCCGGCAGATCTCCAGAATCCCCCACACCCCTTCTCTCTTTTAGCTCCCTGCCTTCTCACTCATAGTACAGAAGCACCCCCTGCGGGGGCTGGGAAGTGAAGTACTGTACCAGGGCTGGTAAGAGAGGTCAGAGCGCTGAGGATTGGGGGTGTTGGTAAGAGTGGATGTGGATGTGGTAGTGGAGGTTCACTAAAAAGTTCAGTGTGGGACAGTGAAGTACTGTACAGTGCTATGCAGGGCAGGGCAGAGCAACGCAGCAGACTGAGACTGGTCATTTAGCTGGCTGTGGATCATCTGACCTGCTGGGGATTAATGAGACCGCAGCAGTAGCAGTAGCGGCAGCAGCAGCACTCTGTCTCCTAAGCCTGCGTCCTGGCGGGGAGCCTAACTACCCTGTAGCCCTGGATCGCTCATTCCCCCAACCCTACCCAGCCCAGCCCTGAGCTCCTGCCAGTGCCACTCCAAGAACGTACTTTTACGTTGTACACTCTCAACTATGTTACGTAGGCTATACGTAAGAGTAGCAGTGGTTAAGAAATGTGTCATGAGGTTTATTCAATGACTCAATGCTTGTTAAGATAACCCTGATGTGTGTCATATGTAATATTCATTTGAAATATCTTGAATTTCATTTGGGTAGCCTGGTAGTACCAGCCCCTGAAGTTTTAAAATATTTGTAATAATATCTTGCTCAGCTTTTACAGCTCTTCCCCCTATTTACTGAATGGGAGAAAATCAGCTTAATTGAATCATTCTGACTAGCACTGTAGGGACACGAGTAGTCTTTGTGACATGACCAGGTTAATGAAAGTGTTTTCTGTGAGAGGGTGTTTTCTGTGGTGGTTTTTAACAAAACTAAGACAAGAAAAAACTTGGCCCTAAATGGCAAAGATAACTGACTTGGAGCCATGCTACCAATGGGAGCCTTCACCCAAAATTATTAAGGCCCCCAAGAATGCCACAGTCATGTACACCAAACAGCATTATGCATATGGCCTATGCAGACTTTGTGGGCATGTGAACTTTGTGCACTGTTCATTTTCTGTTACTGTTCTGTTGACAAATGTCAAACAATGTGAATGTACGCAATGGAAGACCCCCCTGGAAAAAAATCTCACTCCTTTTTGAAAAGTTGGCAGCCCTGGATATGTACGCTGTATCTCGGATGGGGCCTATGATATGTGTATGCTGTGTCTCGGTTGTAGCCTATGATATGTGTGTGCTGTATCTCGGATGTAGCCTATGATATGTGTACGCTGTATCTTGGATGGGGCCTATGAAATGTGTACGCTGTATCTCGGATGGGGCCTATGAAATGTGTACGCTGTATCTCGGATGGGGCCTATGAGATGTGTACACTTTATCTCGGTTGTACTGTATGTGAGTGTAAAGTATCAGCATCTGCATGGACTGTACTGTTTGTGGACTAGAGCACCCTACTGTTTGACTTTAACAACCCCTTAGCTTTTCTCCCTCTTTCACTCACTGCACTGGAAGCCTTTATTCTTCTGTGGGATTCTCAAGTGTCCTTTAGATTTTGAGTCCTCTCTCGATTTTTTTTCCTCCCTTATTCAAACACACACATATAAACCACACACACACACACACTTACTTCTCTCTCTCTTTCCCTCTCTTGCACAAACACACACACACTCCCTCCCTCTCCCCTGCACAAACGCACACTCACTCTCTCTCTCTCTCTCTCTCCCTGTCTTTGCACAACTTCTTTCTCTCTCTTTCTCTCTGTTGTTTTGTTGCTTCCCATCTTCTTCCCTTTTCTCTTCTGTCTCTCTGCTTCCGCCCCTTTTTTCCCAGCGGTCTTCCTTGTTCTGTGATTCCCTGCGGTCCGTCAGGCTTTAAATTCGTCCAACATGAAGTTAAAAACCTGCCTGGTCTCTGGACACTGATAGGATTACCACTGAAGTCCTGCTCGCTGCTCTGGTTTTACATGCCCCGAAACATTGAGGTCTGTTTCAACAACAGCTTTGGAGTGAAATTTGTACTGCAAACCATGTTTCCCTGTTCATTTTCAAAACTCTTTGATGAACAACACAATTACAAGAGATTGTGTGTGTATGTGTGTGTATGTATGTGCATGTGCATGTGTTTGTGTGTGTGTGTGTGAAGGGGGGTGGATGCAAAGAAAAAGCTGAAGGAGCGGGTGGCAAAGGCCCACAGAGGGAAGGAACACAGAGCCTAACATGCATTTCAAATACCGCTGACAGTTGCTCATGTGCTGCACGCCTCTCATCTCTCCATGTTTAATATGGTGTTCAGGCTCCATTGTGGCCACCGCTTTTTCAGCGGGCAGAAGACTTCAAACCACACACATGAAAAGCTATGCACACATGCACACACACACACACACACACACACACACACACACACAGACTGACATGCCTGCAAAACGTACATACACATCAAACACACACAGACACACACACACACATGCCCACTAGTGCAGAGACACAAGGTACACACGGAAACATCTATACACATACACATAAAAATGCAACCCCCAGACCTGCCAACCTTGAAAGAATTTTACAAGTACAAATTAGAGGTCTGCGCGGGAGAGAATTATCAGTCCCAATCCCGCCCGCACCTGCATTGTGCTGTCCCGCTCCCCTCCACACCCGCAAAGAATTTAAATTTTCACTCCTGCTCCCACCCACACCTGCAATATTTTGTCCCGCTTCCGCCCGCAAAAATCCTGCAAGAGGGACGGCTTAATTTATATCTCACTGAAATGCCTTTTAATTGGCTGAATTTTTTGAAATTTGTCTTAGAGCCCTGCACTCCCACGGGTGTACCACTACGACCGTCCACCACGTTGATTCAACATCAAATTTCAGTCGTTTGATGGAAACCTACCTTTCCAACCAACAACCAATGTCGATTCAACGCCCGTTTGCTATCTGGGTAGGCTTCATCTGCAAGTTTAATGATTTTAGTAACAGTAGGCTACATCTGCAAGTTTAATGATTTTAGTAACAGTAAATACAATATCCAGCACAAATTATGTATGCTAGACACTACATTAATCATTTGTATATTTTGTACAGTAGCGGGACTGCACTATGCGGGAGCGGGCAGTAGGATGATAAACTGCAGTCCCGCAAACACAATGTGCAGGCCTCTAGTTCGAATCCCTCCTCTCAATTCCCACCCCTGGCCCGCCCTCAATACACCTTAACCCCTCCTCCTCCTCTCCTTTTTTTCTTGTTTTTTTTTCCTTTTGTTTCTGTTCAGGAAGTTTTGCCATGTCAAGCAAGCCTACAGTATTGTTCTGTAATGAATAATTATAATAGGAGTAACCCATAAACCAGAAATTTCATTTTACGTATTACAGTACAGTGTATAAGCTTATGAAATGTATATTCTATTACTATTAAAAAAAAATGTAATAGAAAAAGTATTAGATATCCCTGTTCCCCAGCTGGTTATTTAAATCAAAATAGAACTTTTTGCAAAGCAAGCAATTAAAATCTAGTTTGTACATACACATAGACAAGCCATTATGCACAGAAATTTGCATTAATTGACATACATTTTAGCACATGGGCTAAGGGGACTTCTGATGCACCTCTCCCGACCCCACAATTTTTTGTGAAGGTCTGGCTAATGCATTTCAATACAGTGCAAATACTATTGAGGACTATGCATTCTCTATAGCGTGGCAGAAGGGGCCAGAAGGGGCAGAATTGGGCTTTTACACAGTGTATGTCTACAGTGTATAGGCTTTTAGAAAATATAGAGGTTAGGTATATAGTAAGTTTAACACCTTGGTTTTTACATCAAATAAATAAAACAAGCAACCCTGACATGTGGCCAATAGCAGCAGCAGGTTAATATTGAGCTAACACGTCTTCATGTTACCTTTCCAATGCTATTGGCTATAAAGGCAAAAGCAGTCCGGCTTGCTTACAGTACTGAACTGAATTGATTTACTGTATGAAGCAGGGAAATGCAAGATCAAGCGGTGTGTGAACATCACAACATGAAGTCGAACAAGCATGCTAGAAGGTCGAAATGCATGGCCGCTATGCAAGGTGCGTACACGTTGGCAGGTCTGAACTCCTTCAGCAACCCCCACAAACCGTAGCCTGCCTCTGACATGCCGAGAAACTCCGGCAAGAGCACGAAGCCTGCACTGGAAATCAATGGAACAACATGCCAGAGCACGCAGTCAGCACCTCTAGAAGAAGAGCCTTGGCCTTTGATGAGCATCCCCCTCCCACTGCCCCCTCCCCCCACTTACACACACACACACACACACACACATGCTCTGAAGGGACCGAGTCAAACAGCAAGCAGCACGAGCCCAGACTTAAGGGCAGAGTGTTCACAAGAGCTCCTTCATCTCTCTCTCTCTCTTGCTCTTGGATCCTCTAATACACTTCCCACATCACTTGCTCCCAGACACTCTTCCTCTCTCTCTCTTGCTCTTTCAATCTCCCCTCCCTGCTGCCATCTGCTTCCTTTCTTGTTCCTTCACCTATCTGCCCGCTTAAAGGAATCTGCAGCCATTACGGTTGCCTGCTTTTTCCCACCATAGGCCCACTGACATACTGTTTATATATATTGCTAACTAGGTATCCATATTTATGGTTCTTAATCCCATCACAGAGACTATCCACTAATGGCCTTGGACATGCTGAGACCAGGGCTGCGCCAAATTCAGCATTTCCATTTAGCCTGTCATCGATCAATTCAGTTGTTGTTGGCTTGATCCTATAATGCCACCTATATATATATATACACACACACACACACACACACAGTGCACAGGTAGCCTTTGTGTATGGGTTTGTGCTTGTGAAGTTTAATAAATGTTCATTTGCTTCAGTTTCCTCCTGTTACTGTGGACAGTACAAGTACAGTACAAAGACCACACAAATGCAGTTTTCTTTTTGTGCCAAGCTGCCCCCTCACCTTGCTTTACGGCACATTTATTGTTGTGTGCACAGCCTTTGTTGATAAGAGTCATGTGCACTGAATTTATAGGTGAGAATGATTTTAGTTTGATTTTGTTTTCCATAAATTTTATGGTTTAGCGTTACAGTGTTAATTACTTATTAAACGATTTATTGCTCAAAATGGACCATGAAATATACTGAAGCATGAACAAGAAGCTCTCTGTTCTGTGTGAGGTACATTCTTGGAAATGGCCAAAGGGTCATTTTAAAAAACGGTTATTTAACTGTGATACATTTTTAAAAATAATTTTAGCATAAATGAACTGTTCTTTGATGTGAATGGTTGCTCCTATTGTGCTGGCAAAGACAACAAGTTGTTGAAGTAATGCTGGAAATCTATTTGAATGACACTGTAGCTTACATAATATAGCCTATGAGGACACAAGAGAAAGAAGAGAGACACAAAGTGACAAAGAAACTCACAGCAAGCAGGAGAGAGAGAGAGAGAGAGAGAGAGAGAGACAGAGAGAGAGAGAGAGAGACCCTAACAGATAAGGAGAGGGGAGTAAAGAATGAGTGAGAAAGACAAGATTGCATGATAGAAAGAGCCAGACAGATGAAGAGAGAGAATGGGAAAGAGGAGAGAAAGAAAAAGACAGATAAAAAAGGAGAAAGGGTAAAAGAGAAAGACAGAAAGAGAGTGAGAGAAAAGAATGAGTGAGAGAAAGAGGGAGAAAGGGGAAAAGGGAAAGAGAAAAAGCAGAAAGAGACTGGTTGAGTGAGCAAGAAGAGAGCTAGTCAGACAAAGAGAGAGAGAGAGAGAGAGAGAGAGAGAGAGTGAGAGAGAGAGAGAAAGAAGGGAAAGAGAGAGTTGCAGAGAGCACTCATGCTGACACACAGCCCTCCATTAATCAGCTGGCGGGTGGATTTTAATAAACGGCCGTCTGGAGTGAAGCTAACTCTTCTGGCTCAACTCTCACCCCATGCAGGGCCACTGGGGCTGGGGGTGGGGGTGACATGGAGCAGGTGCAGCTGGGGGGGAAAACACTGCCAGCAACAACCCCTGTAGTTGACCGGCACACAGAACACACACACACACACACACACACACACACACACACACAGACCCCTGCAGAGTCCTGGATAAATACATTAGGGGTCATTTTACAATGGAGGAGCTTCATTGAAAAAAAAATCAGATTTGATTCAGTGATGTGTTCTGCATGTGGTGACATCCAGTCCACTCAGTGTCAATGGGAGTATATCTTAGCCTATAGCCATCATTAAATGTTTTTTTTTGTGTAAATCAAAGTATAATTAATAGCTTACCATGTCAACAGTTACAGATTTCTGTAAAACTATTTCTATTAAGAAATGTTTTTTTTTCCTTAGTCACACAGTTTACACAGTCACACAGCCAAAATATCAATGGCCATTGGCAAGAGCATGCTACAGCAGCCGGGATTTGAACCCGCAGTTTCTAGGCTACTAACACTGTAGCCAAGTTCCTTAAAGGAGTGCGCCAGTTCTTTCATTAGAATCCAAACAGGGATGAATTTGGAAGCGACCAAACACATTTACATGTTAACTATTTACATACAGTTACTTGAGTAGTTGGTCGAAAGTACAGCGATAACAGTGCCGTCTTGTTTCACATGATGTTACTGCACCAACGGCGAAGGGCTCCTCAATGCCATACAAATGCCATGTTGTCCTTATTATCCACATATCCTTTTCTCCAAACTTTTGTGTAACCATAATTAGTTGGCTAACTATTCAAGAAACCATATGTGAATAGGCAAGACGTGGATAAGTTTGGTTGCTTCTAACTTCATCCTCGTTGGTTTGTTCATCCCCCACCCCTAAACGAAAGCTTTGCTTAGCGCTGTAATACCGAATTGGCCCAAATATAAGACGAGGTTTTCGTTCTAAAAGTAGCGCTTAAAATAGGGGGGTCGTCTTATATTCGGGGACTAGATAAAATGGGGTCACTGGGTGCAATGTTTGTTGTTAGCGAGTCCAGAAAGAACGGCTTAAAAATGGTAATAAAGAAAGTTAGCCAAAGAACTGAATGTAGCCTACCCACAAATGGATTCAAAGCTAGTCTCCGGTGGTGTAAAAGAATGATACGCCGCAATCATTGCCTGGTCGTTAGAGAGGAAGATGACGTCTGTGAAGAGTAGCCCAGGTTAGGCCT
>JAGFZM010000079.1:594869-635711 GCA_017657215.1 Limnothrissa miodon | reverse complement strand
TACTGTAGGTATTATGGTTAATGCATAGCTGCGAAATTCAATGTAGCGTCAGGAAGTATGATTTTTTCATATGATTTTTTAACTTTAATGAAAAAAAGATTCCATAGACTGTGGAAGATGCTTACTGGTTTCAATTTAGACAGCTTAAGGCTGCCTGCAGTTTAGCCTATTTTTATTATATTTAAATACAAAAAGCAAAAGCCCCTTGAATGTTTTCTTTCAATAAATTATATCCAGCATAATCAAATAAATACATTTTCTGTATAAAACAAAACCTAGTCTTCAAAAAACCTTTTTATCCCAAAAATGACCTGGGAAAAGGGGGGGTCATCTTATATTTAGGGTCATCTTATATTCGGGCCAATACGGTAATTACCATGCTCATTTGTACAGCATCGTCAGTACCGTCCCTGTTCATGGCAGAAGCCTTTGGTGTACTTGTGAAATGCACCCAAACCAGCCAACACACACAGTTTATAATTGCGAGTGTAGATCATTTACGAACGCAGACTAGCAGCAGAAATAGCACTGGCATTTTTGGCCCGATCCGCGCTGTGTTCTCTGAGCACGTGGATAACCTGGCAGGGTTTCTATGCCTAAGCAAGGCTGTGTGTATTCTTTCCAATGTGTTTGTGTGTGTGTATGTATTCTTTCCAATGTTCTTGTGTGTGCGTGTTTGTGTTTGTGTTTGTGTGCGTGCTTGTGTGTGTGTGTTTATATTTGTGTGTGTGTGTGACTTAGAATGGTGTGCGTATGCAGCGTTCAGCTGACAGTGAAGGTCAGCTCTCTCCGGCCCTCTGTTCTGCTAAGCCTGCCAGATCCACATGGCAAACATGCATTGCATACCTTGATTAAACACGCATGTGTGTGTGTCCTCGCGTGTCTGTTTACAGCATATGTGTACACTCAATTTACTTCCATACCGAATACAAACACAGAGGACTCTCCTCAACAAAATGCAGTAGTACACACACACACTCTCCCTCTCTCTCTCTCTCTCTCACACACACACACACAATCTATATTGATATATAGTGCTCCTGAAGTACTCACAGTGTAGAACGTGTTCATGTTTATGAAGCCAGGCTTGTGTTAACATTAGAGCCATTCTGACCACACAAACACAGCACTGCCTTTAACAAAGAGATATTTGATTTGAATGGCAGACTTGTCCCCTTACAGTCACTTACTGAACTCTTACCTAAATGTACTGGGTTAATAGAGAGCTCTTGCTGTAATAGAACGATGGAACATAATAGAGTATGTGTTGTGGAGTATAAACACACAACACAAAGTTACACAGTCATAGTCACACACACAGAGTTACTGAACCCTTATCTAAATGCACTGGGTTTACAGAGAGCTCTTACTGTAATAGAACTATAGAACACAATAGAGTTTGTGATGCAGAGTACACACACACACACACAGACCAGACAAACAGTCACAGACGCACAGTCACACACACAGACACTCACACATAGACACACAGTCAGTTACTGAACTCTTACCTAAATGCACTGGATTTACAGCAAGCTCTCACAGATTCAAAGAACAAGCGTTTTGTGCTAGTATGGATGAGAACCATATAGCACACTCATAAGCAAAGCAGAGGCACCCCCCCCCCCCCCCCCCCCCTTACCCCTCCTTACAAAACGCCTTCCCCAAACTTCCCCATCCGCTTCATTACACCCTGGGCAGAGCTACGACAAGCACATTAACCCAGCAGTGAAGAATTGATTGGTCTGTGACCCCTCAAGGACCCGTGTGAGATGCAGTGTCGTAAGGAGGAGCAGAAGTCATAACTGCCGCTGTAAACTAGTCAATTTGGCCCGCTGGTTATCAGAGAGTGGGAATACACACACACACACACACACACTCGCTCTCTCTCACACACACACACTTTGATCCTGCCAGAGAGAGGGAGCTGCTCGTGCCGCAGTCGCTAAGATAATTGAGACATGGAGAATGACCTAAGTTTATTAAAATTAACAAAAACACAACATTGCACATCGAAGTGGTAACTGGCTTAAATATCTCATTCCATCGTATTTTCATTAATTTTGTTGTGGTCTCTTACATAAAATAATGTCATGAGAGTTGGTTTCGACAAAAAATATGCTGTGATTGTCTTGTTTCAAGCTATTTTAGTTAGGTGAAAACGAGAGCAGGGATAGCTCGAGAGGATTCTTATGAATATTAATGATATGCAAATGTATCGCCTCTGATTGGCTAACAACACTGTGACGCTCCATCTAGTGGGTCTGTCTGCAGGCAGCCTAACGTTTCTTGAGGGCGGTTTAACTGCAAAGCTAATGTTCAAATTGACGTACATATGTACAGCTTTTCCGATTCGCTCGTTTTTCCCGGCAGTTTTCTATCACAGGCGAATACAGACTACAGGGGTAGGAGAGCATTTTGAAGTTGAGCATAGAAGTACAACTTGGGCTAATGTAAAAACATCAAGTCTTAAACGGTTTATTTTGGAAGGAGACCTTTAATATTTAAAGGCCCACTATGCAACATTTTTAATTTAATTAATCTGTTTCGTACTGTTTAGGATGCTAAAATGAGTCATTACACGGCGAGCGAACGGTGTAGAATGCACCACCGTGGCCTATAGCGGTAGATACAGCACTTGCAATGTTCAGCAGCGCGGACCGCCTCCAATTTAATGCTGTGCAATACAGTGCAATACAGCAGTCTTTAGAGGGAGCTTGTGAGAGAGAAAAACAGAACGTTGCTTAGCCCCTCTTTAAGTCTAAAAGTCTAAAACGCGTTTGGTTGTTTTCTGCAACATAAGTAGTAAGCTGTGTTATTAATCCAGGCATGGCTTTCATGTACGTAGGTTGTGGCATTTTTCAAAAATTGTCATTAATGATCACATGATAGTGTTTACTTGTCCAGCTGCACAGATGAACTTGCAGCCACGGCTGTGTATCTGAAGGATAGTTTTAACACAGCTGCAGCAAAGTCCTCAAGTCTTAACCTCACCCCCCTACCGCCCCCCCCCCCCCTTCCGTCTCTGTTTATTTGTCTAATTCCCTACCATGTCCGTCTGTGTCTGTCGATCACCATTGCAGCTAGTGTGACGACCCGTCTGTCTGCTCACCTTGTCTCTTTGATGGGCTCATCCTGCAGTCAGTCAACCGCCCTTCGGACCCCCACTTCCTGTTTACCTAGCGGACCATCACTAGCCCTGTCACAGAGAGATCCGTGACTGCAATCAGCATGCGAGAACCGGCAAGTGCATTGAAATTCTGAACTGCCTTCCAGCTTTAGTCTCTTTGCCTCCCTCCATTAAAACACCATAATCTCTTTTCAACTTGTTTGTTACCTTGCCAGCACTGTTCACTGCCAAAGCCATAGGACTAGCATAAAGCATTCATAATTTGAATGTGTTTCCTTGGTACGTGTGGTGTGACTTTGTGTCTTCTCCTGGCGTTCTCATCAACAGATATGGAGGTCTGGATGGGAGACTTGAAAAGACGTGAACAGTAAAGCGTTTCTGGGACAGTGAGCAGACACTGACAGACTCATTAGTTCTCATTAGATGGGGAGGCGTTTTGTATGTATTTTGGGAAGACTTTATCTACCTCAGTGCACCCCGCCCCCCCAGTTACTGCACTCTTACCTAAATGCACTGGATTTACAGCAAGCTCTCATTGTAATAGAGTCAAAGAACGAGCGTTTTGTGCCAGTACACACACGCACACACACACACACACACACACACACACAACCAGACCTCTTCATATAAAGCAACATAACCAGACCTCTTCATCAAAATCTGTAAGATGGAGCACCAAATCAGTTTGATGACTGAGCTACAATACATGCCAAAGACTCCAAAGAGTCACTCTCTTTTACTCCCTCCCTCCCTCTTTCTTATTGCTCTCTTTTTCTTTACGTCCTCTCTCTCTCTCTTATAGCTCTCTCCCTCTTTCACTCCCACTCTCACTCTCTCCCTCCATACCTTCCTCATGTTGTTGCCATGGCCTGCCACCTGGCTGTTGGCTCCCTGACATTTCTGTTCTTGTGTAATTGCTTCCCCGTCTCTGTTCGGCTGCGCCCCCCTCGTGCTGATGTGATGCTAATTGTTGCTGAATATTCCCCATTACTAGAGTGGCCCACGCAGCCATTAAAAGGTCACCGCTGCACAGACACTCGTCCTCAGTCAACATGTCACACTCCCTCTCCATCAGCTCCCTGCCGATAATCAGCACCCAGGGCCTGAGGATCAGAAGGCCCCGCGTCCCACCTGCTCTCCACTTCCAAGGGCCTTCAATCTGTTTACTCAGTCATGGCCAACTTTTGGGAAACTAATACCGTTGCAAAATACCGTCTCTATGTTTAAAAGGGGGCAATATTCCTAGTATTGCTTTTGTGTGATTTTGTTTTGAAATCTAGCAACTATTTGACTACAATAACAACATGCCAAAGAAAAATGACACACAGATCTGGCAGCATGCCTATGACACCCCAACCTGCACACTAAGGCTACGTTTACACATACCTGGGTATTTTGATAAACAAATATTTTCTTCCCTCTTTTTCCAAAATAATTCCGTGCATACACCATTGTTTTCAAAAAAGTTTCTGTTTACATTAAGCTACATAAATATGCTGTCGAGAGCTGTCATACCTACGCTAGGCCTATGGGACGCAGTGTAGGTAGAAGGAGAAAGCCATACAAGCAAACGTGAATACAGAGTTTACCAAAATCTCTACTTTTGGCTGAGTTTTTAGAAAGAATCGTTTTTAGAGGCGACATCTCCATTTATGTGTAAATGAAAGGTGCAAACGAAGGGAAAAGTGTGCGTTTTTAATAGAAAACGTATATGTGTAAACGGAGTCTAAGATTCCCCCCTCCTCCTCTAAAAAATGGTAATTAGTAATATATTGCTTTGAGAATTTGAAAAAATATAATTATAATATTATAATATATGAAGTCTTCTTCACACAATAATAAGATGTCAGCTGTCTTTAAAGCACATCGGTGGAAAATGTCAGTGGAGAGGTAGGGTAGCGTAACTACTGTCAATGTGTCTATAGTGCACAGGCACATGTGTAAATTGCGCTGGTATTTATCTCCCATTGTGTCTCTAAAATAAGCTTTAGACAAATAGATATTAATGGGCCTCTAAAATAAGCTTTAGACAAATAGATATTAATGGATGTTGATGTAGAAGTAAACAATGCTGCAATGGAGTATGCAAAACTCTTTCTGATGTTCAACTCGTAGTGGTCATTTTAGTAATATAACCCAACTAACCAAAAACACTACTTTGTGTACATTATCAGATTTTTCAGTCACCAACAAGATTCACAAGTATGGTATGCCGTGTATTTTGCTACAGAGATAATTAGGCTGGTACTTATATCCACAGTAAAATACTGCACAAGAAGAACTGGATAGGCTACAAGTTTTCAGTCTGCAATTATGTTATTAGAGTAATTATGTGGAATAATTAAAACAAAATGTAATATTGGATTATATTTTTATGAAGTTTGACTGGATTTCCTTCCTCCCACTCACAGGAGCAACACAGGAGGTGGATTTAGTGAGAGAAACAATGATTCTGCAAAACCCCCTTTAAGGCAAAAGTTGCAGACAGCCAGGAAATGCAGCACCATTTCATGAATTGCAATGCCTCCCTTCAGGTACTGTAGATCAGGTTTTAAAATTCAGCCATTCTTTCCTCCTGCCCTGTTCTCAGCAGGAGCGATTTGTAGTGTTTAAAAGACTGTCAAATACTGAAGTCTGAATGCCATTTCAAGCAGTAAATATTTTCTTGCATAAAAGGTTACGGATATACTTTATTAAAAAAACATTTTGTGCCGTGTGCTAACCATTAGACTATTTTTTCCCCTGCATTATCTAAACAAAAAGGCAAAAAAGGTCTCTGAAACAATAGTAAGACCTCAATATGTCATAACAGATTCTGCTTGTCACCTAAGAGACAGAGACACAGCTTCCATAAAGAACTGCTTGGCTGTGTCTATCAATACAATGGGTTGATGTCTTAAAGAGACAGAGTGACAGGTGAATAAAGCTAGGCTGTTAAGTGTCTTTTTTCTGACTCCCTCTTTCACCCGACATCTGCCATACTGTAATTCCTAGTCATGAGTCATGACGTGAGTCTTGTTATAAAACCAGATTAGGCGGGATTATCACCCGACCTCTCATATGGTCATTAAATAAAATACCCTGAAAGCACGTATGCTAGTGTGCTTTGGACCGCATCAACAGTCGCCAATCCCCACAGTTGTTCCTCAAACTAGCAATGCATAGGAGCAGACAAACCCACCATGCTCACGTGCAGATTCACCATCATCCATGAATGCAAATTTAACGATGATAATATACATAGGTATAATATTATACCAATATTATACCAGAATAATGTAGCTGTAGTAGTAAATACTAGTAGGCTAGTTTTGGCAGAGGTGAGTATCGTATGAGTGACAGTATAGTAGCAATATAGCTTCTGGTGTTAGAACAGTCTAAGTACTCCAATATTATTAAAATGCTATATCATCATCATCATGATTATTATTATTATTATTATTATTATTATTATTATTGCTGTTGTTGTTGTTGTTATAATATAATGTATTATTAAAACAGCAACAGTAAAGTTAGAACCATCTAAGTAAAGTACTAACTGATGTTATTAGAGTGCATTAGTTCTGGTTCTAGAACAGTCTGAGTGCCATGTGTTATATTGTTAGAATGCAATGTTTATGGTTTTAGAACAGTCTAGGTGCTGTGTATAATATAGTTAGAATGCAGGCCTCAGTAAAAGGGCAGCAGACGGAGGCAACGAGGGGAGACGGTGACTAGCTGAGACGCGCCGTCTGTTTGGCACTGCCACTTCCAGCGTGTCACTTCCTGCACTCATCAGCTTCTGCCTCACTGGGAACAGTGAGCGGCTCATGCCCGCCCCACCCCTCACCCCCACCCCACCCCCCAGCTCATCACCATACTGCTCAGTCTGACCTCTGACCTTCCGGTTGCTAGCACAACATGATGCCGGCCAGCACAGAGGTCAAAAGGGTGCTCATTACCAAAGCACTTCTCTCCCTATTATATGGACAAATATAGGAACCTGGCAGACAACACTGAACTGACCGAGTCATGTTGTGTGTGCATATATGAGAAAGTGAAGTGACCCCTCCCCCACCACCACCACATACACACACACACACACACACAAACACACACAGACAGACACACACACACAAACATTTTGTATCAGATCCTAGCTAGGAAATATTACAATTTCTCAACTACTCTGAAAATAACAACTATGTTTCTCCATTAGTTCTGTTAATCTGTTCCCTTTCTCCTTTTTTTCAGTCAGCAAGGCCTTATATTGATCACTTGGTTGGCCTAATGAGTACTTCAATCAGGCAAATTGGCAATTCCTTCTGGCACTCCATCGATATAAAACTGACTAGCACTTACATTGATGTACCATAGCTCAACAGAGGAGCAATAATTAATGCCATCATAACTCTTTACCTGGGCTACTGGTGGTACACACAGCCTTTTAAATCTGCCCTCAGAAAAATAAAAATACAAATCTATTTTTATTCTTTACGAGATCAGCTTTCTTATACACTAAAAAGCCCCCCCACACACATACTTCCATCATGTGGATTCACCTAAGTGGCTAGCATGTCCAGAAGATTGGATTATCAGTGATCGATATCAGCGCAGATCAATATCCTCACCTCCTCGCCACAGAGACCCACAGACCTACTAGTGGCCTGAAGTGAAACCTGGGTTAACAAGATCATACTGACCCGAATTCTCCATCATGCTCGAGCCACAGGCCAGACTTTGATGCTCTCAGGTCGTCGCTAACTGGAGAGACTCCGAGCAATCAGGCTGTTTGGTGCTAAGACCGGCGTGTTTTACACACAAAGTCTGTCTGTACAGAGGAGGCAGCCAGAGAGCGAGGGCTGACTGGATCACATATGCCAAGAGCACTGTTACCACTGTTGCCACCACTCGAAATGGATTCAGCCTTCTCGTAATCGATCCCGGCAACAATTTTACCATGAAACAAATCCGGTTCTACGGAAATTCTTATTGAATTGGGCTCCAGTAATTGTGAAAAAGAAAAAAAAAAACACACGGGCACAGGAATCAGATTTAGTTGGTTAAGTGTGCAGACATTTGTTTCATTTCCGGCCTTTATTGCCTCTCTGTATGTGCTCTCCCAATTATTCAGCATCTCTCCTCAGATAAGAACTCGCCGTTGGACGAGCTGCTCTGAGAGTCTCTCAAAACACGCCCAAGAGGCTTCATTACTGTTAGTACTGAACACAACGCAGTTTTGGCCTCGTTATCTCCCCCTCCGTTCTCCAACCAACTTGAGACCCTTTTCTCACCTTGTGGTAATTACAGCCAAACAAAAATTGTGATGTGAAAGAGAACCCTGGGTTCCTTTTTTTTTTAGCGAGGACAACAATGATAAAAGGGGTCGGAGAGATCTTTGGCGTGTTACGCTAAATATCTTCCCCACTGCACACTAACTCTGCCCCTGCGCTTTTAGACCGATTGGATATTAATTGAGTCATTATTTCTCCATTATGTGGTGTTGCGGCCATCAGATGGAGTGGGTTTCAGGGCTAGGAAGGGATGTCATTATGCCCTAGTCCTGGCTTCCGCCATTCATCACGATACTTTGTAGTTAGAGTACACAAGTGTATGCAATACTGTACATGTTTAGTGTGTGTTTTTGTGCTTTGTTTGTGTGTGTACTGTATGTTGCAGGGGTTAATATCCAGTCATATAGTAGTATTATAGTAAGTACTATGTTGCATGCCAAATTGAAGAGAAGTAAAAGAAGTAGACAAGGTATTTTGTAAATGTAGGACATCACACTGTCCACCCATTACAAATCAATGTGTTTGACAAATGCAAAGGTTCATGATTGTCTTCACCTTTGATGTGGCATTTTAGAGGACACAGCCCTGATTGTGCGCTGGCTGTTCAGTTGCTCTAGCCAGAGGGGAAAAATAAAATTGGCTTTGAGGTTCAATGGCCATGTTTTCTTACAGCCTACTGCAATAAGACAGCTTGCAAATACAGTGAAAATGTGTCAGAGCAATCAATACTGACTTTGTCTGTCTGAAGTCTGACTAAAGTTGCTGTGAGCTGGTGAGGTGTCTGTAGCTTGACATACTACCATACACCATCATTAACCAGCCTATCCAAAAGTTGCCTGCAGGGCAAAAAAGATGTGAGTGAGTCTGTGATTGTTAGTCAAGTCGGTGACTTAAAAACAGCATGCATTGTTTTTTATTCTGTTTTTGTATCTATGTTAGTATTGACTTAAAGTTATTTATAGATAAATTCAGCTCATTTTCACATAAAGGCCTGTAGAACCTGATAATGTAATAAATTCCCAATAATGTAATAATCCTGATAATGTAATAAAAATTTCCTCATAAGTCCCCAAAATATGTAATAAAACCTGATAATGCAGTAATTTCCCATTAATGTAATACCGTGCATTTCCCAATAATGTAAAAATCGCCATACTGGTAATGTAATAAAGTGTTACTTGATGGGAAGTTATTACATTATCGGGTTAGCCTCAATTTTGCAGAACCCGATAATGTAATAATTTTCCAATATTGTAATAACTTTGGTCAGTGCTGTAGCATTAGGCCACCATTTCAGGGGTCCAAATGTTGAAGCTGGTCTGGCATCAGGTTCTCACTACCTTTACCCTGCTGCTTTACTATTTGCAGATATTATTTCTTTTTACGTGACTGTGAATGCAGAGTTTTTACAGTAGGCCTATTAAAGGGATTTTCAGTAGTAATAAACCAATAGGCCACAGAGAAAATTTGAGTTTCTAACAGTCATTTACATTGACCAACTGGACTTGGAACTGGCCTATGTGTTGATATGTGCAGCAATGTTCCTTAATAATTACACAATATACTGTATGTTCAATGCATTTGCTCTATTTTCCCTTGGCTTGGCAGATGAATGAGGCACTTTGAATGGGTCCTCTGTTGGCCTATTGTCCTTTCAATACACTACTGGCTGAAGACTTTAGACTATTAAAACTACTTTTTCAGGTCCTTTCCATTTTTTCATCTTCCATTACTCATGTCATACAGTAGTGATATTTAAGGCCCGCACCAACATCATCATGACATTCAACCCAACCCGCTGAAACGGAGACAGGGGAAAAAAAGCAACCAATAGTCCACTGCCATCACCTAGTGGTGTTAAAGGAACAGTAAAAAATAAATGTAAATTAATCATGAAAAGGCCCTGATGTACAAACCGGATTCCAAAAAAGTTGGGACACTAAACAAATTGTGAACAAAAACTGAATGCAATGATGTGGAGATGGCAAATGTCAATATTTTATTTGTAATAGAACGTAGATGACAGATCAAAAGTTTAATCCGAGTAAATGTATAATTTTAAAGGAAAAATATGTTGATTCAAAATATCACGGTGTCAACAAATCCCAAAAAAGTTGGGACAAGTAGCAATAAGAGGCTGGAAAAAGTTAATTTGAGCATAACGAAGAGCTGGAAGACCAATTAACAGTAATTATGTCAATTGGCAACATGACTGGGTATAAAAAGAGTTTCTCAGAGTGGCAGTGTCTCTCAGAAGCCAAGATGGGTAGAGGATCACCAATTCCCACAATGTTGCGCAGAAAGCTAGTGGAGCAATATCAGAAAGGTGTTACCCAGTGAAAAATTGCAAAGACTTTGCAGTTATCATCATCAACTGTGCATAACATCATCCGAAGATTCAGAGAATCTGGAACAATCTCTGTGCGTAAGGGTCAAGGCCGTAAAACCATACTGGATGCCCGTGATCTCCGGGCCCTTAAACGACACTGCACCACAAACAGGAATGCTACTGTAAAGGAAATCACAGAATGGGCTCAGGAATACTTCCAGAAACCATTGTCAGTGAACACAATCCACCGTGCCATCCGCCATTGCCAGCTGAAACTCTACAGTGCAAAAAAGAAGCCATTTCTAAGCAAGATCCACAAGCTCAGGCGTTTTCACTGGGCCAGGGATCATTTAAAATGGAGTGTGGCAAAATGGAAGACTGTTCTGTGGTCAGACGAGTCACGATTCAAAGATCTTTTTGGAAATCTGGGACGCCATGTCATCCGGACCAAAGAGGACAAGGACAACCCACGTTATCAACGCTCAGTTCAGAAGCCTGCATCTCTGATGGTATGGGGTTGAATGAGTGTGTGTGGCATGGGCAGCTTGCATGTCTGAAAAGGCACCCTCAATGCAGAAAAAAATACATGAACAACATATGCTTCCATCCAGACGTCATCTCTTTCAGGGAAGACCCTGCATTTTTCAACAAGATAATGCCAGACCACATTCTGCATCAATCACAACATCATGGCTGTGTAGGAGAAGGATCTGGGTACTGAAGTGGCCAGTCTGCAGTCCAGATCTTTCACCTCTAGAAAACATTTGTTGCATCATAAAGAGGAAGGTGCGACAAAGAAGGCGATTGAACAGTTAGAGGCCTATATTAGACAAGAATGGGAGAGCATTCCTATTTCTAAACTTGAGAAACTGGTCTCCTAGGTACCCAGACGTCTATTGAGTGTTGTAAGAAGAAGGGGAGATGCCACACAGTGGTGAAAATGGCCTTGTCCCAACTTTTTTGGGATTTGCTGACACCATGAAATTTTGAATCAACTTATTTTTCCCTTAAAATGATTTTCTCAGTTGAAACTTTTGTTCCGTGATATGTTCTATTCTGAATAAAATAAAAGTTGGCACCTCCACATCATTGCATTCAGTTTCAGTTTATTCACGATTTGTATAGTGTCCCAACTTTAATGGAATCTGGTTTTTATTAGATATTACAGTAATAAGGAATCATGATTTCAAATACTTTAATCGCTGACAACAGTCATCCAGCCTGAATATTTCCATTACAAAAGTTAAGTTGCAGTCCTCAACTTATGTTGATGTTGACATCATGTGTGTATTGTGCTTTGGCCTGGTTCTCCACCCTCCACCTTTCTGATTTTGGCAACCTAGCTGGGAACCTTTTGTCTAAGAGGAGGGGAATAGGATACTATGCTCTGCAGTAATTTGAACGTGATTGCGGTAGTTTTGGCCACAAATGTACTGTTCCTTTAAATAAGCTATGAGTACACTGTTTGAGCACTGAAAATCTTGTAATATCTGCAAGTGATGATGAAGAGACCTAATACAATTGGGACAAAATTATGAGCAAAATAATATAATAGTGGTTGGTCACATACAGAGCATCACCGCTTGATACAAATTAACTGGTGTCCTAACATTTCAGTTCTGACCAAATTTATTACAATATTGGGAAATTATTACATTATCAGGTTCTGCAAAATTGAGGCTAACCTGATAATGTAATAACTCCCCATCAATGTAACACTTTATTACATTACCAGTATTGGTTGGAAATTATTACATTATCAGGTTCTACAAGGCCCTCTAGATAGATTTGGTCTGTTGGCTTTATTTGTCTGTGATCAGTGTTTGTTTCTATTGCACGCAGGGTGAAAAAATAAATCGGCCAGCACATATAGCAATGGGGGATTAAAGACATGCCTCTTTTGAGAAAGATTTGCTCATTTATCTACCTCTGCTTAAACATTTTTTTTTTTTTACCTTTGAATTAGATATGCTCTTACACTGAATAATAATGACGTTTTGCTACAAGTTTTAAACTTAAAGAAAATATATCACTTTGACGCAAGATGCCAAGATGCAAACGGCAACATGCTATCGGTGTAATCTGATTCAGCCATCTATGTTGGAGCTAGAAGTGCAATCGTCAAGCTAAGACAATGGCTAGATGAGCAGGAAAAAGGTGAACTCCAAGGGAGGTGAAAAACCCTCTAATTGAGAAACACGAAGACCACAAACCACAGAGACTTTTTAAAGCCAAAACTGGCAGAGAGGTTTAAAATTCTTCAAATGACAACCCCCCTCCCTCCCTCTTCCCCTCATCTTCACCTCGCCTTTTAAAAATGGAGGCAATCTGAAACGTCTCCGTGCCTTTGTACAGTACGGTGGGGCGAGGGCTTTGACTGCTGCAGAGCGGGGCATAAATGCACTGTAAACGACTCGAGGATCAGTCATGCCTCATTTTGCTCCTCCACGCGAGTGGCGGACACGCTCGAGCTGGAGGATACGCCATGCGGCTGAGTGAGTGAGTGAGTGAGTCTCTGCCAAACTGGGCCAAAGCGGACCACTCGCGCCAACGACAGGGGGCTGCAAGCTAGCTAGCTTTCGCTCAGCTGGGACCGCTGATCCTGCCAGCATCCCGTAATAGGCTTTCGCTTGATCCGCAGGAAAAGCATGTAATACTACATTCTTTATAAAATCGCTTCAGACAAAAAGACACAATAGGCCACTCCACTGCATGATGAGGCCGCTGCTTGGCCAAATGGTAGCCCGAGAAGAAAAAGGGGGAAAAAAGTAGATTGATTTTCATTTAATTGAGACCAGACAGGGAGCCTTGACTGCCACTCACAAAATCAGGGAATGACACAAATATAAACACAACAGAGATCATAAAAACACTTGCAAAGCAAAAAAAGTACTTTTTAGAAAAGGATTAGGAAACTTAAAATGATTTTTGAATTGTAAATTGAATAATGTCATCTGCTGAAATATGATACCCTAAGCATAATTTCAGATTTTAGGGAATGTGAGGTCATGAAACAGTCATGAATGCTTTGCTTCAGTATGAATGTGTGTATGAATGCAAGTTTGTTTGAGTTTCTCTACTGATGATGTGTTGGTACTGTGGTGTAAACTTCTGTGGTACCACTGTAGGCTCTTCTACGAGAGCATTACACATTGGGCTGCATCACAGCACTATGGTCATATAACATATACTCCATTCTAATTAAGCTCAGTTTTGTAATCAAAACAATAGCAGTGGGCCATACAGTATAACATGGATCTGTGTCCGTGTGTGTATGGGCATATATTATTGTGTCTGTGTGTGTGTGAGTATGTGTGTGTATGTGTGCATATGTTATTGTGTATGTCTGTGTGTGTGTATGTCTCTGTGGGTGTATGGGTATATGTGTGTGTCTGTGAGTGTATGGGCATATATTATTGTGTGTGAGTGTGTATGTGTGTGTGTGCATATGTTATTGTGTGTATGTGTGTGCATATGTTATTCTGTGTGTGTGTGTGTGTGTGTGTGTGTGTGTGCAGGAGGTCCAGGTCCAGGCTGGGTCTTGTGTGGTGGCACGTGGTGCGTGAGCCCTTATGGGAAGTGACAGTGCAGCGGCCATCATTAATGTGGCACACAGGACTCCCCCACAGGGGCCGCCAATAGCTCCGCCTGAGCCAGCTATGCAACCTGACACGCATGCAAGCCCTACTTATCACACAGCCAGTGTGTGTGTGTGAAGTTGTGTGTGTGTGTGTGTGTGTGTGTGTGAGAGAGAGAGAGAGATAGAGAGAGAGTGTGTGTGTGTGTGTGCGTGCATTTGCCTGCCAACAAGCAAGCCAGCCTCCAAGCCTCGCAGTCCCATTACAATAGACTCACAAGTAAACCATGAGTAAAATCTCAGAATGAGTACACACAGACACACACATACACAATCACACGCTCACGATCACACACAGAACACTCACACATTACCTACCACGGCACTATAACGTCCATTATAAATTTATGTACACAAACAAACCAAACACACAGAGACACACATGCATAAATAAGCTAAGCTCACACAAAGGACACAGCTCCTGGTGTTTCATCACACAAGCCTTGGCCGCACTTTTTTTAATCCAGGGAAAGTTTTCTGAGGCACGAGTGCAAGCAGGCGGCGGACGAACAGCACAGCGAGTTCCCTTCGCCCTCTGAGGGAGACTGTACGAGGGAGTGACCGAGTTCAATTCTTAATAGCAACCTAATTACGACTTAATCAGCTGCATCTTTGAAGATCACATTCATATCGCTGCTTAAAAATAGCACGGACCTTCAAACGCGACATTCAGACGGCACAGCATCTCACTGAAACAAATTCCAATCATGGTTGCACTCAGCATCCCCCCCCGTCTCCCAACCACCACCCCAACGCACCCCATTTTGCCGTCCATTACCCAATATGATCAATTCGCAGATTTTGTCTGGGTGTGAGAGAGGGTTTAGTTACGATGTCAGTGGGCCTGCCTGCTCACACCAGACCTGCAAATGTAAATCCTCAAACGCATGACTGTGTGAATGAGAGACAGAGAGAGAGAGAGAGAGAGAGAGAGAGAGATAATGCCATAAAAAGAAGCCCAGCAGACAGCTTCAGATTGGCTTTTCTTTTTCATCGCTGTTATTTTAAGGAGAATAACATCTAGCTTAGACCTCTCTTGGGAGCTCGAGAGCCGCTCTCGCTCCCTGGCACAGGTCCTGGCTCTCTGAAAGCGGCTATTTTCAAAGCTAAGCATATAATAACAAAGGTTTCATACCCAAGGACCAAACTACTCTCTAATGAACTAATAAACTTTTTTTGCCACAGCATAGCAGATTGGCAATGAAATTGTTTTCTTTATTATTCATTCTAGAAGGTTCCAGCACTCCCTAAAGACAGAAATGTATTAATATTTGATTGTGAAATAATTTGTTACTAGGTCTCTTTTCATGAAGTGCTTCTGTGCAGAAGCCAAGTCATGAAATTAAACTATAACTCACACCAAAGGTCACATAATATCAGCATCTCTTAGATGGAGAATACCTCTGGGAAAATTATGGGCCAAAAGAAAGCCTTTTTGTCTAACCCCCACCCCGTTGTTAGGTATGTATTATGTAATATATTTATCAATTATACATCAAATAATTCCTATAACTCAATATATTGTCATTTTAACATTAATATAAATCTCTGCTTTGTATCTGTATGACCTTTTGCAAACATAGAGTAGATTTACAGTAATGTTAAAAAGACGATATATGTTGAAGAATTAATGGATGTCATATGGACATACATAGAAATACAGTCTTCAAAATGCACCCAGCAGACTATTTATGCAGGATATGACATAACCTAGCCAGGAAGAAAACACTAAAAGAGAGATCTTAGTGTGTGGAAACATTGTGTTGTTTGTAAATGTGATTAGTGATTCTCCTGAGTGACTAAGGGGAGACTGTTAGTGAACTAACAAAGAGATTACTTCATATCATGGTTTTATATTTTAAATCAGCAATTGTACACATAGTGCAAAGTGAAGGGGGGTGATTTGTGAGATGGCTGTGGTCTATGAAAGGCTATACAAGGCTATACATCGTCCAATTTAAGGCCTTTTAAAGGCCAACATCTGGAAAGAAACTACGAGATAGCTAGCTCAAACAACTGGGAGTACATCTTGGGTAAAATGTATAACAGCATTATGATGACAATCATTTGCAAACTTTAAGAGGTCATTTTAACTTAAAAGCTGCCAACTTCCATACAGAGAGCAATTCATTTTGGCCCTTGACTCTTTAGCTGTGGGAATTTGGCGAAGCATCTCTCTCTTATGTATCTAGGATGCAGTGTTGGGCATAGTTACAAGTTAGTTCTTGCAAAAAGTAACTGAGTTAGTAACTCTGTTATTACAAAAGTAACTAATTACCAGGGAAAGTAACTATTGCATTACTGCCTCCTGTAAATTCAAAAGTATGTTCAGTTACTCATAGTAAAAGTGAATGTTACATGTGTATTATGACTGAAATGCACATATAACAGAATGACATATTAACATTGCAAACCAATATAGGCCTACACTAATTTAATATTTTTGTGGGACAATGTGAGACAAGACGTCTATACATTTTTATATAGTTTTGTAGCTATTAAAATTGTTGTTACCAACATACTGTAGTAGAACAATAAAACACTGATGTTTTAGAAATTTTGAGCCTATTTATTTATTTAACTACAACAGACCAAAAAAATGATTGCAGTCCGGAGAAAATAAATAAAATTAAATAAAGATCTAGAGAACATGAGAAGTGTTAAACATCTTGGATAAGTCTGATCACGTTGCATCATCAGTCAGCAGAGGCTACCGTAGCCAAGCTGATGATGGGCAGAGATCATTGGAGGTGCTAATGAGAATTGTCTTTGTAAGGTTCACCCCACAATGGGAATTACTTGGGCACTTGAGAATTGTTAAAAATTGTTTGACTCTTGGCAGGGCACATCTGAAAGTTATGGCAGAAGGGCCGTGACAGCTTTTGCTAATTTTGCTCCAACAGTCTGACTTCATAGAACTCATGAGACAGAAAACAAGGCAAACTGAAGGAATTGCGTGATGTCAGGTAGGCCCAATTTCTCTGTAATAGTTGACATAACCCCTGACTTATCCCATGTTGACTTCTAGCTTCATTTAAATTCATGTCATGAGTGACACATAATGGAGCGCTGATTATGCTAGCTGATTATGTTATCTCAATTGTGCATCAACTTGTCTCTTGCAAACTGTTCTGAACAGTTCTGGCAGTTTGGCATTGCCTACGAGGCCTACTCTGGTTGGCCATTCAATTTCAATCGACCAATCATCACCTACAGTATGTCCACACAGATATCTGATCCGTAAAATGAATAACGCATGGCATTTCATGGTCAGTAACGGGAACAGTGTTATAACAGTAGGAATAGTAATTACTTTACTATAATATTATATAATAGTAGATTACTCGTTACTAGAAAATATAACGCTGTTAGTAACGCTGTTTATTTTTAACGCCATTATTCCCATCACTGCTAGGATGTTTGACATATTTGAATGCATGAATAACATTTTCATAAAAATTTCACTGAGGTGCATCTATAATTCACATGACCTACTCTCTTTGCAATGATTAGAGCCACTGGCTACACAAATCAGTGCCAAAGACTTCTTTTCCCCAGCTCTGTCTACCAGCTAACAGCAACACTGGAAACAAAGATAAATTATTTTATCTTCTTTGATACCTTACTGCCTGGAAAAAAAAATACAACTATCACAGTTGAACAGGAGCTCTGCTAATATTCCCTAAGAAAAAAAACACATCTCTTTGAAGACATCTGGGGAGCAAGAAGAACCCTCTCCAGCCTCTGCTTCTCTTCTCCTGATGGCGGTTCTCTAGATGTTTGAGTTTGTGGTTTTTGTGCTGATTTTTAAGATCTGGCATTCGGTCCATCGATTGAGTCCATGCGCCCGGGGAGATTAAAGCGAGTGATAAATATTTAATATTCAACTCTACTGCTGCACGAAGGAGCCGTAGACGAGTGTTGAACTGGGCTCAAATTACGGGGGATTAGAGGGGCAGGTCTCCTGGTTTCTTTAATGAAAACCCAAACGTACTTGGGCAACATGCAAATTCAGGATATACACACCACCTAATGACATACCAGCAAAGAGAGTCCTAAGCCAACAGCAAATAGATTCCCATGTAGCGAATGGGCAAGGGAAATCATGTGGGTAAGGGGGCGAAGATGTATGTTGAGGCTGATTAAAAAATGACAAAATTACAAGTGCATGTGCAAATAGAATCCCATGTAGTGTAAGGACAAGGGAAATCATGTGACCGAGGGCATAGTGTGGGTGGTAAAGATGTACGTTGAAGTGTCTTTCAAAACGGCAGTATTAAAAGGGGCATTGGTGTCTTTCTTAAAGATTCGTTGGCTAGCAAAGGTGTGGTGGTATACAGAATAATAGTAATGTGTAGTACATGTACACACACACTGACACACTAACACAAGCACATCACATGGATAGAAAAAAGCGAGAAAAAGGGGGACAGAGAGAAAGAGAAGGAGAATGAGAAAAGAAGGTGGACTCAACATCCACCCCATAAGACAAACAAATAATGTACATTGTTCACAACTTGAGATGTTAAAGCAACTCATCATCAGGCATGGAAGCATTAAATATAAAGTAGCTTAATTTAAACTGTCAATCATTCTTCCTCTTGTTCTTAGATCACCATGGCATCCTATACAGTGCAGAAAATATTTTCTTAAACCTGACACAAGATCGCTGGAGTGTGCCAGTAATCAAATGTCATTATTAGTGCCTTTTAAGTGTAACCATTTTGTATTTAGCCTCATAAAGTGCATTTTTATGGTGGACTCATCCATGTCATCTTGCATGGGATCAATATCATAATCATAATCATTTATGCTCTTTCAGATACTGGCTGTGTCTTTTTCTCAGGGAATGTCCAAAGGTGTGACAGATGTCTTACTGGCTAATAATGCTACAAGCTATGAGGGCATGAAAGGCTGTGTATTCATTTTAAGAGCTTACAAATCCTAGAACCAAGCAAACACATGGATCGGCAAAGATTTAGGCATCCAGTATATTAAAAAAGAGAATTTAAAAACTACATTTTCAGTGCACATTCTTTCTAGTGTCAATCTTATCCCTAGACAGCGTTTTAGCTCCTGGTGCCATTTCTGTTGACACCAGTGAGAGAGTCCAAGCCATGGCTACACCAGAGCCTACAGTACCATGCCTGCCAGCCGAGAGACACTTATTGGCTGGCTGGCTGTCACTGTCAGATTTGTCAGCTTTTTGACTGAGTGGAAGAAATGACAAGGCCCTGGCCATAGGGTTAGTGGGTGAACTAGAGCAAGTCAGAAGACGAGGCAGAAAAAGAGAAGAGAGGTTGAGAAACGAGGAGGAGAAGAAAAGGGAATAGGGGAAGATGTGAAGAGAGAAGCAGAGAAGAGAGGACTCCAAAAAGAGAAAGAAAGGACAAGAGACAGAGAAGAATAAAAGAGTAGATAAAAGGCAGGGCCAGCGTCTTGTTGGTGAAGGGTGTTCAGTGCTCTAGGTGGCAAACATGTGCTACACCTACCTGTCTACTCTGAGCAGCGGTGATTGGGCTTAATTGGAGCTCGGTCCCAGTACTTGATCCTGCAATTTAAAAGAAGGCGAATAACTACATAGTCACATGATCGTCCCACCAGCCCAGATCCTTTAGCACAGGAGATCGCTGCATGGACACAGCACACAGCTGGTCTTTCTGTCTCCATGTGGACGGTTACAGGTCACACCAGTGACCAGCGGTGACAACTCCTGGTCAGTTGAAATGTCACCAAGCACACAGAGCTACAGGAGAGGATGCATTCCTAAGGGCCAGTGACAGCATGGAGCGGCCATTATTTCGAAAGACACAGTGAGTTTCCGCTGCCTAGCCTGGTCATACTGGTGGGCACCGAAGAGTAGTGAGGATGGTGGTGAGGATTAAACAGTGTTTTGAGCACACGAGGACCCTACAGTGCTGCACTGGCAAGGAAGAGGGTTAAGATAGCCCTGGGCAACACCATGAAGCATTAACCAATGAGAGAGGAGTCGATCTTGCACATTCATCATGGTCATGCAGCAGCACTCCTGTACAGACCTAAGCTAGAGACTTCTAAGTGTCAGGAGGACAGAAATGGATAAAAAAAAAAACACACAAACACACACAAACAAAAACAACAAAATCTGTCTAAAAACACCAGCCTTCCACACTGAATACATAGGAAAACAT
Organism: Limnothrissa miodon; assembly: GCA_017657215.1. Lineage (NCBI taxonomy): Eukaryota > Metazoa > Chordata > Actinopteri > Clupeiformes > Clupeidae > Limnothrissa > Limnothrissa miodon. The sequence goes on along the minus strand of JAGFZM010000079.1, from coordinate 615,172 downwards.
CTGAAGACTAGGGCTTACCTAGCCTCGCCCTCGCCAGCCCCGCCCTGTACTTTCATTTAATTTCGTACAGAGGGTCTGAGACCGCTGCACTGACAATCGTTCTCTCCAGGACAGCATTTTGCCTACCCAATCAGCGAAAAGTGGGAGTGTTATAGTGAGCGGTGACGTCGGTTTTGGGTTTACGTTGTCTGGCTGTGCAGCTGCGCATTGTGCACAATAACAATGTCGGCAGCAAACGTAGTACAGGAGGCTATTCAGTCCATTGTGGGAACGCTTTGGAACATACAGGAACAGAAGTCTGAACAAGAACAATGTTTATTTAATTTTATCTTCGGAAAAGATGTAGTGGCCCTACTACCCACAGGCTCCGGGAAAAGTTTGATTTTCCAGCTTGCTCCATTAGTTTCCAAGGAAGTGGCTAGGCTAAATGGTAGGGAAGCTATCATCCTTCACAAGCCGTCACGTTGCATACGTCACGACCAGCAATTGGGTAAAGGCAGATCCAATCTGTTTAAACTTCAGCAAAAAACACATATCTAATGAGAGAACGATTGTCAATGCTGTGGTCCCAGACCCTCTGTACGAGATGAAATGAAAGTACAGGGTGGGGCTGGCGAGGGCGAGGCTAGGGCTCACCATCTTGTGCAATGAGTTTATGTGTGCAGCCAGCGCTCTCTTCGTTTGCTCAGTCAGACTCGCAAAGTTCACATTGTGGTTATTTCCACTTTTATTTTTATTTCAGTTTGGTCTCAGGCTTTGGTCTAGTGGTGAGCCATTCTCTCTCTCTCTCTCTCTCTCTCTCTCTCTCTCTCTCTGAGAGTGGGGACCATAGAGAGCAGTTTCGTTCACTTTCACTGACTGCTAATGGAAATGCCCTAGGGCCATTGCAGGGGTGAATCTTGGGTAATATCAGACGCTAGATTAAGACGTGATGAACATGAAAGCGATGCTGCGGCTACAGTGCGTAATGTCAAAGTGCCCGTATCCTCAGAGCATCTGCATTATTGAGTGTCATATGAGAGATAATGCTTAGCATAGACCAACATCATGGTACATGCGGTCCCCCCCACCCCCATTAGAGTCTTAGGTAAAAGGTGGACAAGAGTTAGATAGATAGGCAGAGAGAGAATGAGAGAGACAGAGAAGCGACACTCCCTGCAGATTCAAGTGATGGATGTGGGGAGGGAGTGAGTGAGTGAGACAGAAGATAAGAGAGAGAGAGAGAGAGAGAGATAAAGAGAAAGAGAGAGAGAAGCGAAACTCCCCACAGATTCAGTTGATGAATGTGGGGAGTGAGTGAGACAGAGAGAGAGAAAGAGAGAGAGAGAGAGAGGAAGGCTAATACATATCAAATTTTCACTGTAGCGTTTCAAGTCCCCACAGTTGGAAAATTGGAGTTTTTGAAGTCAAGCTTCCTCAACATTTCTGGATGACTGAAGCCACTTAGATGTATGGTTCATGCATCACTGTATATGGCTCAACATGATTCTGTCTCATGATTCTGTTAGCCATGTTTCAAGGACTTACCTACCCTGACTGACCATGAAAATTAACAGATAGTATGTGCAACAAAATACAAGCCAAATGCAAAAGCACCAAATGGTAGCGTTCATGGCTGAATTATAAATCTTGCTTTTAAGAACTGCTCCTTCTGTGGGTAATGACGTTTGTCCTTGAGGTGCTAACACAACAACAGAGAACATGTTCAAAACAGTTTCAAGAACACAAATAACACACAGCTGCTCTTGCAACACACAAGTCATGGACCTATACACGTATAACATTTAAAGCCCACTGTTATTCACTATGCCACATGCCACACTGAAACCTATGGATGTTAATGCAATCAATTCACAATCAGTATTCCAGTGTGAGAAAAGACAGTGACAAGTGCAAACACAACAGAGCATGAAAATATATGTTCCACCAGAAGCAGGCTTAGCTTCATGGACTCAACAGTATCTGAATACACACACAAATCACAGATGTACAATTATCACCGCCTCGTATCGCAAGTGCTACAGTTGACGAGGCAGTGTTCAGTCCAACATCAATTCTTTATGGCCTGATGAATCTTTCAGTGGCAGTTCACTAGGGAAGGTTTGTGTGCATGATATTTATGGGAAAATAGCACATGATGATTTGATGAAAGATGGAGGAGACAGCAGAAGCCACCGATCAGAGCGTCTAACGCAACATCAACAGTAGATTCCACCACGACCATCAGATACAACATTGATCCTGACCATTCACTCTTATACTTGACACAGGCCTACCGGTGAAGACATTATTGTGTAGTACATCATCCAACCAACTATAGTACATCAGGTCAAAAAAAGTCAGCCATTTGGAAAAGTGGCCCTCACCTACCTCAAAGCATTTTCTGTATCTCAGTTCATGAATTACTAAAATAACTTCTCTGTGGTTTATCAGTCTTCAGTGAAGGATTTTAATATCACAGACTGCAGCTCATACAAATCCCCATTAAACCACACTGACATGATGACTACTGGGAGATTTCAGTATATGGTAGTTCTGTGATCCTGTCTAACGCAATTTATGTAAAAGCCTAAACCAAGCCTCTTCCAGTTAGGCATGTTATTCTGAATATACAGCCATGCAATATAGCCTGCTTGTTGTCTGCAGAGAATCAGTCAGAATCAGGTTTCTCAAATTGAAACATTTCAAACGTAAAATCAGAAAATCAGAACGTAATGTATGGATAATCATGATGCCAACACCACTACGTACATATGTCAATTTTATTTATCAGTGTAAGAATACATTAGTCAACAAAGGATACAATCAATAAAAGTTTTAAGCAGATGAACAAACAAATAAACAATGAAGCTAACATACCCTAATCATACAGGTAGACTAACTTACATTTTTAAAAAGGTCACATTACTGCAGAAGGCACAAAACGTGAATTTACTGAAAGTAACAAGCAAAACAAGCAAATAGCCTACCACTGGTATCTGGCTAGAAAAAAACGACTGATAAATTTAACATAAAGATTACTGTCATTCTCATTCTCTAGGTAACCTACATTAGTTTTCAGGTTCCCAGGCAAAGCATCGACGACTTGAGTTTATTCATAGTCAACATATTTTTTCATCAACACACGATGGCAAAGACGTGTTTGTTTTGAAGCGCTGATTACACGTACTGTAGGTGGGTGCCCTTGACATGCGCGCAAAGCTCTGAAATCTCTCAGCGGAGGAAAAGTAAAGTGTTTTCTGCTGTATGAGAAGAAATGTCCAAAGCGAGAACAGAAAGACAGGCAGTCCCGCACAGAACAGACGCATTTTCCATTCAATGCGCAAAATTCCGCTCTTTAAGTTTTTGGAATATGGCATTCTTTTAAAAGAAAAAGAAAAAAAAGAACGGACAAACAGAACAAAATGAGTTGACAAGTCGAGAACCATTCACGAAGCTCCAATGTTTTCGTTAAAGAAAATACCACAAATATCGAAAAACCAAAGAGAAACCAAAAGAGAGAGAAAAAACAGTGGATAGCTGTTGCAATTTATGAAGAGATATCTTATGGAGTGACGGTGTCATACTGCTGAGGTTATCTTAAAAATATCGTCTATGACAGGCAAACGCAGTCCTCTATCAACCGCATTGCTATGCGCTTGTCTGCAGGCGCGCGAGCGTTGTCAAGCTTGGCGGTAGCCTATGTGTCTCAGTTGTGTATGTGCATTTGACATTAATCCTAGAATGAAACACGCACAACAAAATCTTCACGAAGAGACATCCTAATCAAGCACTTGTTTTTTGAAAATGTATTTAAAAAAAACGGTGTCTGAAGTGAAGCACGTAGCATAAATGCAGAAAAAGGGGAAAGAAAAGAGGGAGGCATAAACAAAAAGAAGAAGAAAAATACAAAGAAGAAAAGATTAAGAGGTTGGAAAGTTACTCACCAGGGAAAATCTGAGAGAGAGTAAAAATGTTGAAAGAGCAACAAGAGAGCGACAGAAGGAGAACGCAAGAGGCAGCGGAAACTGCAGCGCATGAACAGGCATATCTCTACCCCTGTACTCAAGTACTATCAGACTGGAGCAAACCATTGCATCCAAAATGGGGGGACACAGGACCTGAAATCAACTGTTTCATTAAAGGCAGATGCTATTTGCACAAGGGTGCACTGCATATAGTCAGAAAAGCTGTTTGCGGTGGGCATAGTAAGTATAGCTATTTACACCCAGGATGCAATAGCAGACACACACAACCAGGTGTCTGTAGCAAACAATTTACACACAAGCATACTTATATGTATGGATCAGCATCAGAGTCTTGATCAGTTTTCAAAAGTGGAGAGTGGGGGGTGTCCTTCCTTATGAGGCCACGCTGAGTTGTAGTCCAAGTGCTCTCCAAAGTACTGTATTCCTACAAAATAACTATAAGTAGCCCACAAGAATTTCCTTTTAATCTTGATGCTTAAAAATAATGATCTATCCTACAATTCCCTGCTCCTCTACAAATCTTCTACACAAAACAAATACATGTCTTATCTGCTTGCTCTTACAGTGCCCTATGGCTCTGATAAGGATCATTTTCCCATCCCTCACACCAGATTGAGACAAGAGCTTACAGTACACGGTGGTGTCCTCTGTGGATCAATCTTACCCTTTACTTTGGTCTCTGAAGAAACCTGAATGTAGCACCAAGCCTGGAGCATGGAACTTGGTCTAGGTAAGAATTCACAAAGAGGTCATCTACAGTGTAAAAAACAGTTGCTCAGACCAACAGATTTGAGGATGCATGCTGAGAGATATGCTCAACATTATGCTTAAGCAAAGGAGTTTCCCAGGTGTTATAACCATACGGTTATGGAAATAAATACAATGAAACATATTGTTTCATATATTGTATAAAAAATTGTTAACCCCATCCATAGAGGATAAAGCTTGTTTGGCATTGGTTTTCTGTTTTAGAGGGCAAAGACAGCCGGAAAAAGGCAGTTTGGCCCAAAAGGTACCTAATGATGGCTGCAATTTTGGAGTCAGAAAATGAGGGGTAATGAGAAAAATAGAGTTCACCCAGACAAAGACTCTCACAACTGTCAGAGGTATTACAACAAACAGGACAGAGTGACTAAGTCACGCCTCCCATACTTTTCATTGGACAGACGCTAGACTAGTAAATTCAGCCAGTTCATGATAAAGGCCATATTGACCACTGGGACTCACAACTAGTGCCATCCAGCTAGGTTCCAAAGCTGAAAAGGAAATGAGCTGAGTAACATAATAGAGTGGTCTTCACAGGCTGGTCAAGAACACGCACTAAGTAACAATATAAAAGCACCAGAATGTTGTTGTGCATTTCAGAAAAATTATTTGAAAAAGAAATGGAAAGGTTCTGACATTAGTAGGCCTATACCAAGGACACACATTTCTTGTGCCCAAGTATAAAAAATAATTCATCATCATCATCATCTTCATCATCATCTATATCTTTAACAGACTCATGTTCCAGAGAGAACACACATGCTACACAATATAAAATCAAACCAGACAAACAGAGAAATAAAAGAAGACAAGAGAATTCCAAATATACTTATAAAAGACATTCATACCAATGGTACCTATAATTTCACTAAAAGTTGGATTTGTCATCAAGGTTATAATGTTGGTCTGTGACATGTTTTAGTGTCAAATAGTTGTATAATTGTTTAAATATTAGTTTGGGCATATAACATGCAACACTGCCTATACTGTATGTATCATCATCATCATCGTCATCATCAACATCATCATCAGATATCTGGTCTGTAATGTAATGTAATGTAATGTAATGTAATGTAATGACCCAGGTATTTAAATTTTTACAGATAACCAGGACACCTGACAGATAGAAATCTGGAAAACACAGCCCTTTGTCACCTTTAGTTCTACCAATCAGAACAACACTCCTTGCGTGAGACGGCACATCATATTTCCTCCCATACACAGAACATATATTCAGACTGAATAATTCAGTAACTGCTGAAAGTCAGCACTGCTAGGAGTAAAAAGGGCTGAGTCTGGCTTTTGGTAGGCATCTATTACACTAACAAACTAAATAGTGTGTGCATTCACTGAATGAAGATTAGACAAATAAAGCACCACATTTGGGTGTAAGTGCAAATTTGATCAAAAATGTTGTTGTTGTTATTTGTATATCCAATTACTCAGATATAAATATAAACAATTGTAATGCATTTTAAAAAACGTTTGTTATCGTGGGTGCAAACACTGACTATGTTCTGGTAGTGTTTCTTATATAGTGTTTTTAATTCCAATCCAACTGTTTGTTTTAGCTGAGTGCCAGTTTAACTTGTTTGAAGCGGTAGCTATGGATTTACCTCCAATGTCAAAACATTTTCTACTTTGTATTTTTTTGTAGTTCTCTCTTCAGCAGTATACAGTATTTGACTATGTATCGATTATGTAGAATTAATATGTAACATTTGTCCCTGCAATACATCAAGAATATAAAAAACTCCTTGTGCCGGCCTGCCTGCCTTGAAATTAGCTAAATGTAATATTTTGTGTTTATAACAAACCAGAAAAATCCAAAATCTAGCACGAACATGAAAAGGAATAGGTGCAGTCATTGTACAAAGATATATCTAGTCAAATTAGCGCAAATGACTGGGAGGCAACTCCCAGTTACAGCACTCTATGCTAAGCTAAGCTAACGCTGCGCTTCTGGATACAGGACAACCACGGGGCTGAATGAAAAACACTTTTGCTCACTTATCCAACTCAGGGGAATATGGTATAAATTTCGTTTTGGGGTGGCCTATTCCTTTAAATGTGAGGTCAGCCATTCTTTACTTGTGCAAAGAAACATGTCTCTCGTTCTTCCTCAGTTTAAAACACACACTCGCGTTAATTGGGGATTCATATATGCAGCAGAAAATACATTTTCTATGAGCCCCTGATATCTAATGGTCAAATTAACAACTGGCCTCCTTTAAAATGTAAGGCCAGTTCTGAGCCCTGCTGACAACTGCAAATAGTATTTTAGTCTCAGAGTAGGCTACTGTAAATGCCTGTTTTGGCTGGGCATACACTAGGGTTTATGTTTTGACTCGTGTCAAGCATGATGATTCTAACACACTCTGAGGCGCACTATGATTTAAAAGGCACACTATGTCTCTCTGAGTGAATGGGCTTGTAACTAGGGGACTTTTACTTTGATAAGACACTGGCACAGTTGGAGTCAGGCAAGAGAGGTGTGTGTGTGTGTGTGAGAAATTACTAGAGGGAAATTGAGGTGATGGACACAACAAACAATAGGCTATAATTAAGAAACCAAAATGAAGATGTTAGTAAAAACTATCATCAAAGTGAATCATCAAGTGAATTGTTCACTGAAACATCCCTGTATTCAAATGAAATTTCATTTCATATATTAAAAACAAGTCTGAGCCAGAGAATGAGTCGGGAGGGAAAGAACAGACAGGAAGTGTGTCTGTCTCCCTGCCTTGAATTCAAGCGTCAGTAATGCACATAAGATTTTCACATCTGTTGATATCATTGCTGTGCCAGCTCAGCTCCTCAGCTTGGCGCTGCCCCCGGGACCTCTCCATATCTCCCAGCAATGCCTTGATGAGTGGAATCCGGTTAGTCGCACATCGACCTGAAAAAGACCTCCCATTAACAAAGATGGAGGAGGGGATCCAGAGGGAAAAGGCAGTGTGATGTTCAGAATGGATGTCGCTAATGTAAATTAACCCTTCTTGTAAGGAAGAAGAATTAGGCAAGTACTGGAGTCTGTGATTATTGTCATTCATCCATTTCATTGGTAGACTGAGTCTTCAGTTAAATAGGCAACTGGACTTCTTTGTGGAAAATGAACTTTTACTAGTTATGTAGTGACTTTTTTAATTTAAGATGTTTTTTTTTAACCTTTAATCAGATAGGACAGTGAAGAGAATGACAAGAAAGGAGTTGGAGAGAGAGGGGGTAGGATCAGGAAATGACCTCAGGTAAGACCTGGGTCCCCAGATTTATGGTATGGTGCCTTAGCCAACTGAGCCACAGTGCCCTAGTGTTCTCACGGTAAAATTAACTGATTAGAACTAAATGAGGGCTGTTGGGGCTCCCCCTAGGGGGTCTAGATGAGTTTACGGCATTACCTTGTCAGTCAACATACTGTATAGAGAATCTTGAATAAAAATGACCACAGCTGGACTAACTGAATGTATGGGAGGTCAAATGCATGGTTGGCAAGCTAGTTTATACACGCACACACACACAGACACACACCCTCCTGTTCCCACATTTTTTAAATAACGTAAATTATTTTTACCAACACATAGATTTGTTTGCAAACCAAAGAAGAGGGGGTCAAGGGAAAGTTTTAATTTAATCATTAAAGAGACTATAAAGCACATACATGTAATGCTGCCTGGGGAATCTAAGACTTGTCCACTGACTCTTTAAAGGAGAGAAATCTGATCACTCTCACAATCTGATCTGAAGTCCGCCATTCTAGTGTTGGATAGTCCATGAAAGATTGTCGACATTTTGCCAATGAAACTGCACCCTTCTCTTGTCTGCTCTGCAGTTGATTTGCACTTTACACTACATTAAATTCCATTGCACCACTTAAAAAGAAAATTAGAAAACAAGACATAATTGCCCCATGGTATACAGCACAGACACGCTCAATGAAGCAAGCTGCACGTAAACTTGAGAGAAAATAGTATGCCACCAAACTTGAAGTGTTCCATCTTGCATGGAAAGACAGCCTAAAAAACTATAAGAAAGCACTTAATAATGCAAAAACAGAATACTATTCCTCACTTATAAATGATAATAAAAACAATCCCAAATTCCTCTTTAACACAATATCGCGCTTAACTAAAAGTAGGAATGAAATGACACACTCCATTCCAATAACATTAGACAGCAATGATTTCATGATTTTTTTTTAATGATAAAATTGAATCTATTAGAGGTAAAATAAATAACACCATTCAAACCCCAAATTCAGCTGGTTCCCCTATAATGGAAACAGCAAGTCCTAGCCGACCTATAGCATACCTGGACTCGTTTACACCTGCCAGTATATCTGAAATTATCAAGTTGATCTCATCAAGTAAGGCCTCTACTTGTCTACTGGATCCAATTCCTACAGATCTCCTTAAGGCTACTCTCCCTAACCTAGCTGAACCGATACTTAATATTATAAATCACTCTCTTGTAGCAGGACATGTTCCCAAACTTTTCAAGACATCTGTCATTAAGCCTTTAATCAAAAAGCCCAACCTTGACCCTGATGTCCTGGCTAACTATCGACCTATATCCAACCTCCCATTTATATCCAAGATTCTTGAAAAAATAGTGTCTAAGCAAATTTGTACCTTCTTAGACGCAAACAACATTCAGGAAACCTATCAATCTGGCTTTAGAGCATACCATAGCACAGAATCAGCCCTAGTAAAGGTCTACAATGATCTCCTTATCTCATCTGATAATGGATGCATTTCATTATTAATCCTACTGGATCTAAGTGCTGCTTTCGACACTATTGATCACAGCATCCTACTACATAGACTTGAGCATATGATTGGCATCAAAGATTCTGCATTAGCCTGGATCAGGTCATACCTTACTGGACGTTACCAGTTTGTACATGCACATAATGAAGCATCATGCCACACTGAAGTCAAGTATGGTGTGCCCCAAGGATCAGTACTGGGACCTCTGCTATTCTCCCTTTACATGCTACCTTTGGGATCTGTTATTAGAAAACATGGCATTACCTTCCACTCTTATGCAGATGACACCCAACTATACCTTTCAATGAAGCCTAATGATTGTACGCCAGTAACAAAACTTGTTGCCTGCCTCAGTGACATCAAAAACTGGATGACTAAGAATTTCCTTTGCTTAAACTCTGATAAGACTGAAGTCATGTTGATTGGCCCTAAAAACCTGACCAATACTTTACCCCATCATCAGAGCTTACTTAGTGACCTTTCACTCACACCTAACACAAAGGTCAAGAACCTTGAGGTGTATATTGATCAAGACCTCTCTTTAAATAGTCATGTAAAACATATCTCCAAAACCTCATTCTTTCAGACTTGACTATTGTAATGCACTGTTCTCTGGATGTGGTACTAGCTGCATCAAAAACCTTCAACTAATACAAAATGCTGCAGCACGAGCACTCACTAGGACAAAAAAATATGAACATATCACACCTGTCCTTGCTTCCTTACATTGGCTTCCTGTTAAAAGCCGAATTGATTTTAAAATACTTCTCCTAACATATAAAGCCCTTAATGGCCTTGCTCCAGCATATATTAAAGACTTACTTGTTCCCTACCACCCTTCTAGACTCCTAAGGTCACAGAATGCTGGTCTCCTAGTAATTCCTAGAATATCAAAATCGACAATGGGAGGAAGAGCATTCTGCCATCGTGCGCCTGTCCTGTGGAATGAACTCCCTTCTAACATTCGTCAAGCGGACACTCTCAACACCTTTAAGTCTAGACTCAAAACTTTTCTATTTACTGACCCCTTTAGTTAGGGATGGTGTATGGTAAGCCACACCTCCTCAGGGTATTATTGGAAAGGACTGCCTCTGCTGTAAGCTCCCGTCCAGGGCTTGGTGGCCACTGACCATTTCCTTTGGTGGTGTTGGCTTGTTATACATCATACCTTAGTTATGCTGCTATAGTTTAATGCCGCCACAATCAACCCATCTGTTAACCCGTACAATTTTCACTATTCTTTCTCCTCCTCTCTCTTTCCTCTCCACTTACTTCTCTCTCTTCACTTAGCCAGCATCTGTATATGGTTTCACATGCAATATAACTCACATTCTCTGAAATCTGATGGAGACTGTTCTAACTCATCTCCTCTCTGATTTTCCATGCCTTTACCACCCTGCCGTGAGTCATCACTGCCTTCCACTGCCTGCACCTGCACCTCCTGGGTTCCCCTGGGACCTTCTTCCAACGTGACCCGGCGGCACTCATGAATGGTCCTCAACCCACTCCACTGTCCATGCCACTGCCTCCCTGCTGAGGGTCACCCCTGCCTTCCACTGCCTGATCCTGCATCTCTGGCTCCCTGGGTGGTCTGCCTTCAGCTTCACAGATGACCCTGACATGATTGATACAGCCTCTAGCTGGCCCCTGGCTTGACTGCGCCTAATGACATGGGACTATATCCTGGGATTCTAATGGGACTCCTATGTTACTTTACTTTGTTTAACAAAATCTTCTTGTAATGTGTATCTAATGGAATAATAGTGGACTACTCACCATCTGAGAGACTGAAAACCTGCCCTAGGAAGTTGGGTTAGCCCCTTGAGCCGTCGAAACTGCCCAAGGTTTCTTCCTCTACCATAACAAGTAAAAACAAAAAACGCTGCTAGGGAGTTTTTCCTTGCCCCTGTTGCTCATTGGGCTCTTGTGTTAAGCGCTTTGTGACATGCCTTTTGTAAAAATGCGCTATATAAATAAAATTGAATTGAATTGAATTGAATTTGCTGAGGCTGTTTGACGTTTGGTCTGAGCCACATTGCTCTGTACCGAGTCGATACACAGGAGAGCTTTCTGGTCACTCACGGATAGATCATTAGCACAGCACTGTGAGACACGATTTGATGAATTTGACAAAAGCTTGCAAGATTACAAACCCGGGAAGCGTATTTAAGCCTCCAACCCACACAACAGATGAATTCCAAGCAGCCACGTGTGGTTGTGCAGCTTTCACTCACTGTGGCCTCTGTAAATTATACAATTTTTCAGGCTTATCATAAGCACATAATGTGCATGGATGAGGGAATCTTATTACAAAGAGTATGGTGAATCAGAAAAATAAATGCATCTGAATCTGAATCCATATATTATGCAAGTGTACGTTGGAAACATAAATCCTATTTAAAATAAATAACGCCTTCTAGTCTTTAAAAAGCTGGTACTGAACTTATGTACAGTATTCACCTACAAGGGAGACTGCATCCAAGAAGCTGCCAGCTCACACACCGATCTAAAAAATTACTCAAATAACAAAAGGCCTTCAGAATAAACTGTTATTTTCCACAAAAAAAACAGTAATTGCATGAGGAGTGGATATCTGTGTAAACACAGTGTATCAATGAAAGTGAACGGTCACAGTCAAACATCAGCAACCTCTAAAAAATTAGTCTGAGCTTTTCAACATTCAACCAACTCACTCAGTGAAAGCTTTCAAAAAGAAAATGGCTATTGTCAAAAAATCCCCAATTCATGGCTTGCTGTGTTGCTACCTTTGTGGATCAGTGTGCGGATCACCTATCATTACCATCAGTATAATTTTGTTCCCTTCTGTGTTTTGGAGCCATAAATCACAGTTGCTATAGATACACCAGGCACAAGCAATTTGTGTGATAGGAGCCTAACACTCTCCCTGAAGGCCAGTCCCATAAATATAGGTGCTTTGGGCGAGAGGCATTTTGCCTCGTATTAAATTACTTTGCATGGAAGTATTAGTCACCTGCCATGCGCTGATGTTGCGGTAGTGCATTACCAACTTTATATGTTCCAAGTGGTTCAGATCCGATCCGATTTTTTACAGTGGCCACTTTAGAAACCAAAACTCATTCTAACGCATTATTATTGTTATGCTATGCTATAGTGACTGTAATTAATTTTTTAACTCTGTGGTGGACAGTTATTTAGTTTACAAGGAACACAAGAAGATACTTGTGCATGTAGTCATAAAACAGTATACTATACTTTCACATGCAGTTGTAATACAGTATACTTTTTGTAATACAGTATGCTACTTTGATCTTATGAGGAAAATTTGGTCTCTGCTTTTAAGACCGTCCTGTATTAGTGCAATAAACACATCACAGAGTGAACATACAGTCAGGTAAAACACACACTAAACGATGAGCAGTGAGGATTTAGGTGCCACTCCAGTCGTGGTCAACTGGTTGGGGATTGATGAACTTATGAACCCTTCAGTTACAAGCCCCTGACTAACAGGTACGGCTGCCCATCAGTAACCAGCACCACCAGATATCTGAGTTACATTTAATAAATAATAAAGGAAGAATTTAAGGCACTGACAGAAAACAGTTGTAATAACTATAGTGAAATAATAATAATAATAATGATGATGATGATGATAATGATAATAATAATGAAGATTTTTCTCTTTTAGGATGCTTTTGTTGCTCCGTACATGCATCAACATATGTAGACATGAGAGATTGCATAGTTTATCAGCCTGGAGTCTCCAGACGTTTTCTGCCAACCGTCAGGCTAGACATTTATCGCACTTTAACTGACAAAAGTTCTCTCCACTGTTACCTCCTATCAAACTGCGCTGCAACTCTAGCCATGGTCCCCTGGCAGTAAATAAATCATGCTACCTTGGCTGTGTTGAATAATGGGCTAACTCGCACAGTATTAGCATTTTAATGGTTTGGCGTGTGGGGTCAGTGCTGTGAGCGGGATAAGCGTGCGCTGCCTCTATGTTAGCATATACATTAGCACACTTTCAAGGGAATGGGCCAGTCTATCTAAAGAGCTAGCATTGTCCTGTAGGCTCTAGCTGAGGAAAAGCCTCGGGGATCCGGGGGTTAAGGCGAATCAGATGGCACTGCATATAGAATGGCAGGCAAAAAAGAGGGGAGAGAGAAAAAAGAGAAATCACATTAAATTTATCCATGAATGCTGCAAGACTGTACAGGCCTCCTGAGAGTTTGCAGTGAAGGGACTCGGCAGATGTTTGGTCTTGTCTTACAACTTTCACTTTTGGGTATGAAGCCAGTCTTAGGAAGAAGCACTAGCTAATTCAGAGAGAGAGAGAGAGAGAGAGAGAGAGAGAGAGTGTGTGTGTGTGTGTGTGTGTGTGTGTGTGTGTGTGTGTGTGGTGTCTGTGTGGTGGAGGAGGAGGGGGCACAAGAGAGAATGGAAATAGTGCATGAGTAAGACTGTTCAAAAAGCCAGCTCCCACACAGCCATAATTACTCAAGCCCATTTAGAGGGAGGGAGAAAATGCTGGAGGTGAACTCTTGGTTAATGACGTATTCAATAATATATTGATGTGTTCTTCTGGTCAGACTTATTGCTGAGCTCTCCCCCTCCCCCCTCCATGTTGTCCAGGCGCTGGGGGGAGCCTGCAAGAAGATGATGTATCTCCAGCCATTCCAGTGATTTAAGTCTGTTGCCTTCCACCGAGAAAATATTTCACATCACACCAGCCCATATTAGATACCATGCAGGGGGTCCCAGAAACGTGGAATGGCACTGATGTGTGTGGGCATCAATAAACGGTGAGGTGGGGTGGGGTGAGGTCCATCTAAATTTCATCAGCAGGAGTGCGAGAGCGGAGATGATGAGTGAGCGCGGTCCATCGTTATTTGTCCATATTTGCTGTTCACTAGATTCCAATTAGTGTCTCGCCGTCTCGGTAACACAAGCCGAAGCCTGCGTGCGTGTACGTGGAACCGTATGCGTGTGTGTGCTTGTTCCTGTGGTACTGAGACGCGCAACAGCGTGGGAGAGAAACGATTGCTTAAAATTGCCTGGAGATTTCAGGGGTGAAATATCCTAGTTGATTTCATGGACATGCTGACAGCATAATGATGAACAGATGCGAATGAATCAGGCGTGATTAAATCAGCATGATTTCTTGGTCACATGGATCCTAGTATCGTGGTGGGCAATAAAAATCTGACAACTCAGTCAGTTCGGTTTTGAGATATGAGCTGACAATGGTAGTTGAAGGTCTTTACACCCAATCCCCTAAAATCTGTGGCTCGCTTTGCACAACTTAAGATTGCTAGTGCATTAACAATACAAAACCATTGCTCAGTCAGGCACCAATACCTTGTCTCACCTGTCCACCTATGTTGCCAAATAGTTTGGAATTACCTCAGAATGGTATATAGTTCATTATTTGGAACAAAATCTGACAACTGTAACTACAGTGACCAGTACAATAACAGATTTAATGTCAGCAAGCAGGTTGTCAATTGGCCAGTCCTATCTGACATCCGCCTGAGGTTGTAATTGATCTTAAGGAAAGAACAACAAACAAAAAAGGTGTAAGCTTTGGTTGAAGACTGATTTTCAGACTGCAATGAGCAATGAAGAAATCAAATGAAGAAATAAAAGAAGTGCTTTTGAATGCTGTCCATGTTCTTGCCTTCCCTCCATCATTGCAATCATCACCATTCTACTTGTGCATTCCGTTTCCAGCACAACCCCTGCTATTGTCTTCTCCTCTGAGATGTGCGCATGGAAATTACATTTTGGTAAAAAAAAAAAAAAAAAAGAAAGAAAGAAAGAAAGAAAGAAAAGAAAATAACAGACATTTCAGCGAATGTTGTCCTAGGCAGACAAACCCAGACTGTAACATCGAAATGTATATCTGCCTACAACTGTTCAACCAGGCTCAGTGCAAGCTGTGGAATCAGCTGTTGTCTATCAAACTGCTTAACCGCTGAGCTGCCAATGCAAGAGACTCTTTCCAGGGACAGACTGATGTGGTTGGGTCAACCAAACCTGGGAGAGGGGCCTCCAAAGTTCTGTGGGTTGTTTCAAGATGTACTGTACCTGCATAACAAAATTACGTGCTACCACTAGTGCACTGTATGTCAAGATCTTTACGCAAATGCTGTCCTCCTGATTCATAGGCCTTCATAAATACCACTGACAGACATAAATGGAAAATGTACAGGAAAAAAAATTATAGCGTAATTGGTTTAAAATACAATAAATTATTTCATTTAATTAACTTGTTAACAAGTTAACGATTAAAGGTAAAATACACAATTGTTATTCAAATCTCAAAAAATTTGTTTCATTTTTCTTGTAATAGAAGCCTAGGTGTACTGCATAGTCGATAGGTTGTACCAATTTCAGCATATTTACACAACTAATGACTTTGACATCACAGCACCAAGATTATAGGCATTGACCAACTGCATCAACTATGTCCAAGTTCTTTGTCTGGCTCAGTCTGCCGCCACCTCACACAGAAAAAAAAATCCATATTTTTCTTGTCATTCGTTTGTAATGTCTATGTTGCTATAGGGGTGTCTCTGTTTATCTCTTATCAGCTCTTTAAGACCCCACTCTTCTGAGAGCACCACTTGTCCTGAGGCCTCTTAATGCTACCAACCCCCCCCCCCCCCCCCCCACACACACCCACCCCCCACACCCACCCCCCTCCTGCGCTTCAATCAACTAGCACACTCGTTCTCCTTTTTTCCTCCTTTCTTCTGCAGGGTACAGTAGCTTGATTTGTAAAAGGTAACAGCCGTTTACACATACGACAGGAAAACATTTGTATATGAAGAACTGTTTAAAACTTACTCGCTTTATAAATATGATTATAAAATCTTTATAAATAAATATTTAATCTTAACAGATCATTAGTGAAAGTAAATGGCGAGGCACATATATTTAGGTCATTCTTTGTATAAAGAAAGATATTTTTAAACTTTGGTTGAAGGGATTCAAAACGTTTGGAAGAATTAACAGATCATTTGTTAAATGTCATGGTAAACAGGGGTGTAGTTTATGGGGGTAAGGCGGTGGGGACAATCTTAAAATTGTCCACCATTAAAAAAAAACACAACTGTGCCTACAGGAAAACTGAACACTATGACTATGACACTATGATGACCTGGATGAATGAGAATCTTCACAGACATAGCTACACACATTTTTATAAATGATTCATAAAAGGTAAGGAGTATGTGTAATATGTGCTCTATCTAAAGAGCACTTTCTGGGACAGTGAAAACTGCTTTACTCTTTAGATTGTCATTGCACATTGCATATTAGTAATGCAATGGCCTCTAAAAGGTTTGTTCATACTGTATACTGTAATTAGTCAGTTGTATTATTGAAAACAAAATAATAAAATGATTGTATAAAGGACTCCCTTTCATTTGAAAAACATAAAATAGCTCATAGTCATTCCATAATAAAAACATAGCTATAAGCTACAAGAGTTTTCAGGTTTTTGCCTGAAATATCTACTTTACTCTCATTCCTTATTTGGGTAGCCTGTGTGTGGTTCACTATATAGGCTACTGTGGCCTTATTGTAAGCAGTAGTGTGTATTTAATAACACCAAACATCTTCTGAAGTGATGGTGAAAGGGTGAATTTGTTGACGTGGCATGGGTGGTATTTTTGATCCCGGCTGTCTTGACAGCCAAATGTGGGGACGCAAATGCTTCCCTGCTCTCTCTGCCTGTGGGTCGGCAGCTTAGGAATTTCAGGAAAACCACTTAGGCACAGATGGCAAGCAATCACATCCAAAGGAAAATAGCCTCTGCACTTCACCAATATAAAATAAACAATATACACAGCTCATTTTATGGGCCACACTCTGCAAACTGCAACCCAAGATCCTTTCTAGATATCCAGGCTTTTTAGATAACAAGGCCAATGCAAGATGTACAGTTGATTACCACTAAAAAGGAAGTGAACTGAGAGAGAGAGAGGGGGACACATACGTACAAGCAGAGACAGAGAGAGACACATGCACATGCAAAGAGAGAGAGAGAGAGAGAGAGAGAGAGAGAAACTAATCTTTTCAGCACTATGCACTGCATAATTTACTTCAATCACTGTAAGCGCAAAGAGGAGGGCTTAATGTATGCATGTTAATGGCGAGATGATGGATGGATGGATGGATGCTCAGATACTGCATTCATCTATCAACACACTCCACATGCAAACGTTTCCCGTAGTGTGCTGTTCCCTGCACGGCATCTGTATTTTAAAGTGCTTCCAAACGACATTCTGATGCCACATTTCTCATCTATAAATCGATCTTGCAATTATTTGTTTCTTCTGACATTTCCACTGTAGTAAAACAATCATACCTGCATTCCGTATCTCTGTATTTGTGTGTACCTGTGCATGTGTGTTTGTGTGTGTACAGTGATGTGCAGTCATGATAAGCAAGGTAGGCAGTAACTACCCTGGCAGGACCAGAGAAGATAAAACCTTAAAAAATACACAGATGTTCACAAAAGTTTAAGCATCAGGTTCTGTGTAACTGTGATTCAATTCAATTTTATTTGTATAGCACATTTTACAAAAGGCATGTCTCATTGCGCTTCACAACAAAGAGCACCAATGAGCAACAGGGGCAAGGAAAAACTCCCTATGATGTAGAATCAGGCAGTGAAAGGCAGGGGTGACCCTCAGCAGGGTGGCAGTGGCATGGACCGTGGAGTGATTTGAGGACCATTCAGGAGGCGAGTGGTGCCAGATCAAGTGGTGTGAGAAAGGAAAGGCCCTCAGCAGTGTGGCATATTTGGTTGCTGGGCACCATCTAGGAGGTAAAAGGCACAGGATCAGGCAGTGGAGGGCAGGGATGACTCTCAGCAGGGTAGTAATGGCATGAAAAGGCAGAAGGAGGAGATGAGTTAGAGCAGTCTCCACCAGATTTCAGAGTGTGTGTGTTATATTGCATGTGCAAACATGTACAGATGTAGGCTAACTGAAGAGAGTAGGAGAGAGACAGAGTGAAAATTGTACGGCATGACAGATGGATGGTTTTGTGGTGGCATTAAGCTATAGCAGCATAACTAAGGTATGATGTATGGCAAGCCAACACCACCAAAAGAATGGTCAGTGGCCACCAAGCCCTGGACAGGAGGTTACAGCAGAGGCTGTCCTTCCCAATAATACCAGGAGGAGGGATGGTTTACCGTACACCATCCCTAACTAAAGGGGTCAGTAAATAGGAAAGTGTTCACGTTTAAGTTTTAAGTCCACACGAATAGATCTACAGTAGAACCAAATCATGATTTAAAACAAGCCTTGCTTGTTTTCACTGTCAGGTTAGGCTCTGGTTAACTCCCTATTGCCTCAGCATTGCATGGATTTTGAAGTTTGCGCATCAAAATTAGAATCAGATTTTATTTCCCCTTGGGGATCAATAAAGTATCTATCTATCTATCTATTGGCCAAGTATACTTGCATATACAAGGAATTTAACTTTGGTAGGTGTTTTGTTCTCTAGAGAAGCAACAAGGACATCCCTCATTGTAAATATGTAGTATACAAATTTGTAGATAAAGGGATAGTTTGGTTTTTAACACATTGAGCGCCTTTCATAGGTTGTCTAAAATGAAATAAAGTGGTTGACACCAAAATCTTGATGATTGACGATACATGTTTTGGAACATCATTGAGCACCACTAACCACTTGGTGAGTAGCACTTTTTTAAAACCAGTGTTTTAAGGATAGAAACAACACATGCCCATTGCTAGCCATTTTGAAGGCAGGCAGAGGCGATTCTACATTTCCCAAATAGCCGAGACAGAAGCAATCGTCAAAATTTCGATGTCAACCACTTTATTGCATTTAAGACAGCCTGTGAAAGGGGCTCAATGTGTTAAAAACTATCCCTTTAATTCAATATTCTGTATTGAAACTACATTGGTTGTTTCTTATGCCTTAAGCCTACTTGCACTTTTTTTTTTACTTAACAGTACCTTATTGTTTAAATTGTTTTTCTTGTTGTGCATCTGCACTTTATTGTTGTCAACGTCTACGCATGGGACAAGTGTGAAACGTAATTTCGATTCCTTTGTATGTCGAGTACATGTGAAGAAATTGACAAATAAAACTGACTTGACTTGACTTGACTTATGTCATAAACCTGTGGCCAACCCTGCTGAGCACTCCATTGATGAAGTCCACGACCGTGTGACCATTTACTTACTGGCAATCAAAGACCTTCTGCTGTCACCAATGCAATACACATCATGTCAGCCGACAATTAATCACTGTAGCTTCCTGAGACGATGTTGTTGACGCTAAGGCAATACACATCGTGAATGATGCTTAAATACAGTCGTATAATGTCACTCGGGAGGCCAGTACACCGGTAACCACCTGAAGGTGGAAACTCCGTGCTGTGTCCTCCAGACTTTCCCCATAGTCCGTAGTCCATAATGTTGTTGCAACTAACTAATAAATGTTCTCACCACTGTTCACAGCATCCTGACCGTCTCTGTCTGTGCAGTTTATGTTTATGGAACACAGCAACGTAACTTTTATTTTCTACACATACAGTGCAAGAAGTACTATGGACACATGATGGACACATGCATGAAAAACATGCATGGACATGTGCGTGATGGACACATGCGTACCGAGTCTCTGTGTTAAGTTCAATGGGGGAACAGAGGATAACATCCACTCCTTATACTGGGTGTGTAGTTACATGAAGGCGCTTTATGGACATTTACAAAATACGCCAGCAGTTTAAAGAAAGAGAGAGAGAGAGAGAGAGAGAGAGAGAGAGAGAGAGAGA
>JAGFZM010000079.1:555015-594859 GCA_017657215.1 Limnothrissa miodon | reverse complement strand
AGAGAGAGAGAGAGAGAGAGAGAGAGAGAGAGAGAGAGAGAAAGAGAGAGATCATCAAAGCTATTAGCATCATCCTTTCAGCTATTCACTTTTAAACTGAGGCCAATTTCCCATCAGTTTTGAGCATGAAGTGAGAAAGTTTGTAATGTTTTTCACATTTAAATTTATCACACAGTGGCAACAAGCAACAGATTTAAATTAAATTTACTGTGTACGATATTTCTCCTGAGGTGAAAAAAATGCGCTACAACACTGACCAAGCTGTTCAGTGGCTAATGCACACAAAACACAAAATAAATGTTTTTGAAGAGCTGTCTGTGCTAACCCATCAATCTTTTCGTGTAACGTTTGAAGTGGGCTCATTTTTACCAGCGTATTATTGGGTGACCCTATGTGACGTTAAGTGGTGTAGCCTGACAAAATAATAGCTTAACCCCCCCATAGCACAGTTGTTGACAATCTTTTTTTTGACTACACAGTTGTAGGCTGTGTGTGTGTGTGTGTGAGAGAGAGAGGGTGAAAAAGATGGACAGACAGACAGAGATCTAAAAGTTGTTGACAATGTTAGTAATTCAGACATTCATCTAATAATTCATCCTCTTGAACCAGCTCACAGAAAACCTGTTTTTTACACTCACACTTTCGAGCTACAGGCTTTGAGGGTCCAGTGGGAGGTTGTATGACCAGCGGTGGCATGTAGCTCTGGGTGGCTACCAGCATTATTATAGGACCTGTGGATAGTTATTTCTGTTGCCTCAAAAACACACTGTGGGACAGCCATCTCTTCCTATGAACATCCCAACATGAATGCCACTTCAATGTCTGCCGTGGTCGATAACCATTTTCGTCGTTGGTCGGCCAAGTGTGCACTGCATCTCATAAACAGCTAACAGGTGGATACCGTAACCCACCATGCTGCTGGTCTGATTTTGCCATTATATGCTTCACTGTTTTGGGAGTGAGTGCACATTTATTAGTTTTGTACTTAGACAGTATTTGTCAACATTGCTCTCCAGGGGCCTGTCTTTAAACTACAGTTGGCCAGCATCTGTCACAGATCAGAGGAGTATAACACAATTTTGGTGCATATACAAACAGGCAACCCAAAGTTTGGACTACCAGGAAAAAATGCAAGCAGGCACTTGGCCTTGGAGTGCCCTTGCAAGGCACCACCAGAGCCCCTACTGTAAGGCTGAGTTGGAAGGATTTAGAACAAACAAACAACCAAACAAAAAAAAATGTTCTAGCTGAAAAAAAGTCTACAGCATATTGATTTTTGTTTGTTCATTCATCCATTCATTGCCTAAGGCAGCACTTCACTTAGAGTCTGATTGCATTGTCTGTCCTTGTTCAGTCCCTTGTTGTCCAGTTTGGTTGCTGGCCTGATGTTAAATGAGCAACCTACAATTGTCCCTGCTATCTTTTTTTTCTCTCTCTCTCTCTATCTCTTTCTTGACCCATGAAAACATATTTTGAACACACTAGTCTTAGTAGTGCTAAATGCAACACACTGGCGGATTTTGATTGGCTGTATATCTGCATGGCCTTTAGTCAAACATTTGTGTAAGAAAATGAATAATTAGTAAATGTGTAATTCTCTAAATTATTTGTTAAGTAAATTAGTCATTTACTAAATAGAAAATTTGCAAGTTACTCTTTGTACACATTTGTTTGTAGCTGCATGCGTATATACAGCAAGCTCATAAGAGTCCCTGGAAATGTAGGAATCAAAAAATAGAGGGAAGGGGGAGGTGCGGCGAAGTACTGTTTCTTCCTTTCTCTCGTCCGCTGAGTGCAACCGATTTGACAAAACACCTTGTTCAATATTTGATTTCGTTTTGCTCACTTCTTGGATTGGCAGTGTGAGACTGGGACATGGAGAAGAGCAAGCAGCAGCAGCAGCCTTGTGTACTCCTCTCTCCCCATAGAGGGTAATTAGCCCAGACCCAGGATGGCAGAGAAACCTCGATAAACTGCCATCCAAGCCAACAGACAATGTCAGAAGCCATGCCTAACATGTAATTCACACAATGTAGCCATGGAGGAGTGAGAGATGGGGGGACACATGAAGGGAAGAAAGAGAGCAAGGGGAAAAGGATGCGTGATTTTGAATTCTGAGGAAAACATGTCTGTCAATCATATCTAAATTGAGATGTTTATTATTTATATTGTGTCAGGTAGGCAGCGTGATATAAATTATGCAAAGAATGACCGCAGCTTGTGTTGCACGCACAGTTGTTGGATGGGCTTTATCTAGATTGCATCAGATGTCCTCTGATTTCTCAAAATCAGACTCGGTCTGAATTAAGAAGCAGTGAGTTATCTGATCAGGTTTACTCTTCATATAACCTCACATTGAATCCATCTGTGAAATGATTGTTACTGTGGACGTTTAAAGAGGGTCCTTTGCACGTGTCAGTGTCCCCAATTCTTCACACTTCTTCACCCTTGAGTAATTTCCTGAGCATCAATTTTCCCTCAAATTAATAAATGTCCATGTTTTATGCAGTGTTAAGCCAAACATCCAACGTCAGCTTGAGCCATTAGCAGCGCTTAACAACGCGTGTAATCTTTTTTAGGCCTATTCATCTGTGTCATCCCTCTACCGTTGTCTTTCGCCTTTCCTATTTTTCTGGGGATTACGCTGGATTCATTTCATAAATATTACATGTGGATTTTTGACACCAGGGTCCAGAGTAGGCCTATGCAAAGGGGCCAGATGAGAAACCCTGGAGATTGTAGCACGAATGAGATGGACCACCATACACAGTGTTGGGAAGGTTACTTTCAAAATGTAGGCTATTCCAAAACAGATTACAGAATACATACCCCAAAATGTATTTTGTAAATTTTCTGTATAGTTACTCAATGTGAGTAACGTATTCTAGATACTTTGGTTTACTTAATATATTGTCAGGCTTTTTACAACTACATGAATGTCACAATCACATCCTGCTGCAAATTCTTGTTTGGTTTTCTCTACCAATTGGCTGTTCAGCCCAAACCTACCTGAATGGACAATGCTATGGAACTAATGAGTTTAATATGTGTGATGTGGAATTACTGAAATTAAAGAAGGGATAGCCTCGCAAATGAAAAAGGAAAATACCGCCATGTGTTCCACTTATAAAGTAACTTAAAGTAACGCTATTCTAACAGACACCGAAGCATAAATGAGTCTCTAAACATGAACGTTAGCCGCTAGTTTGTGTTTGTTTGGCTCGTTTCCTGCACCATGTTTGATCATGAGGATTAAGGGACAGTCAGCCCTCAGGGCCACTGCTCTTTTACTCCACAAAGACACACACACACACGCACCGTTGTGCATTCTCTCCCTCTCTCTGTGCTGTAAATATGATGCTAGGTGGTTCCATTATCTGATTATCTGGGCAGGCCTCCTCTCATCTCCTTGGAAAAACTGGAAAAATGTACCCACCCTAGGCCTGGCACAAGAGTGGCACCAGTGCTAAACTTCAAAGCACTGTGAGGAGAGGAGAGAGCGTGCACAGTCATTTCACTTAGAGTCCATCTGGGTGAAATTAGATGCTCAAAAATTCCCTCTGGGTCCTCTTGCAGAAAATCAAAAGTATGGCCGAATGGCTAAGACAAAAAAAATTGAACTCTGATTGAAATTCAATGGCAGAACTGATAGATATTTCAAACTTATGATGTATTGTAAATGATTATAAATATATTAATGATGATGGTTAGATTGTTTGACACTAGATAGATAGATAGATAGATAGATAGAAAGAGAGAAAGATATGATGAATATTATTAATAATACTACACAATAATATCTATTATACTATCTTTATTGATCAAGTAGATGAATGCATAGTGGGCTCTGTGAAAATACGAAATTGTTCCCCAATCTGGGATGCCGAGACAAGAGGCAATGATAGAGTTCAGCTAATAATAGAAATTCACATCAGCACACACAGCAGGTCCCGCTCCTCCTCAAAGAGAACTGGTGGTACCATTTTCAATCAGATGCCTCTTTCATCTCCCACCCTTCAGAGAAATGCAGTCCTTCAGGGAGTCCTTGACCAGACCCCAGCTAATGTCATGGTACAATGGTGGAGCCGCCGGAAAGGCCAGGCCTTGCCCACTGCGACTCGTAACCCAAAGGAGAAAGTCCCTTTTCCAGTCCAAAAGCCCACTGTAATGCCTGCTCTGCCCTCAGGATTGATGCCATCGCAGGAATGACAGATGAGGGTGGCTAGCAGAGTGGTTTGCATAAACATGTAGGGCTTTGGATGCTAAGAGAAATCTTAATTTGAAATTTTTAAATTACTAATAAATATGTTTTTGATATTTGAATATTTACATTGGCTTCATTATTGGAGATTAAAATGGGAGAGATGTTTCCTTGATGCCTATCAGGCTCTATTTATTGTTATGAAAAGATATAAATAAAATGATTTATTGTATTATTCACAAATCTCATATTTAATTTACAATGTTTGTGGATCAAGCTGAACTGCTTTCATCTGAGTGACCTTATTGTTGGATAATTCACACCGCATCCCAATGCTATGCCATTCCCAAAGGATAATTCATAATGATTATTTGACACTGTTATACATTAAGAGAAGCTTGAGAAACATGTTGCTTTTTTTTCCAAACATGAAAGGCTTGCCTTTTTATTATGGATCTCTTAGCAACCACTGGTGTTGCAAAGATGGCTGACAGAATGAAGGTGATTATCTGTAATGAGAGTTTGCCTCAGAGTGCCCCCAACCGTGCTTTGGTTCCAAAACATCAGGAGAAGCCCAAATATCAACTGGATGTTCTTATTTTTGTCAGGCAAAAATGCCTCCTTTGTCCAAGCATAGAGAGAGAGAGAAAAATGGGAAGGTAACGTTCTAACTTAATATATATTGTATGTCGTTTTCAATTCATTGAAAAAGCAAACAAAATACTATCCAAGGCAAAACAATTTTAGATGGTGGCATAAACAATACAATAGAAAAGTTTTTAGTATTTCTTTATAAAGTTATTATATTTTTTATTGAAAAATTGACAATACAGTCCTCGTCTATTCAGAGTTCCACCTTTTGGAAAGCCACTGAACATTTTAGTATTCTCCCAAAAGCAAATGAAATCCCCTAAAAGCCCCCAAAAGTAAATGAAGCAGAGGGTTTTAGTTGGAAATAGAAAGGCAAGGCAAGGCAAGGCAATTTTATTTATAAAGCGCATTTCATACACAGTGGCAACTCAATGTGCTGTACAGAGACCAAAACAAAATACAATACAAGGCAACAAACGTGTGTGTTAAAAATGAGAATTTAAAAGAAAATTGATAATACAAAGATGAATAAAATAGATGAAAAAAAAAGGAGAGGAAATATAAAATATATGAAGTAAAATGATCATTAAAGAAAATAAATAATAAAATGAACATTAATGAGATTTTAAAAGAAAATTGATAATAAAAAGATGAATAAAATAGATGAAAAAAAAAAAAATTAAAAGAGAATTTAAAAGAAAATTGATAATAAAAAGATGAACAAAATAGATGAAAAAAAGAGGAGAGGAAATATAAAATATATGAAGTAAAATGATCATTTAAGAAAATAAATAGTAAAATGAACATTAACAGAAAATAAATAAAAAATGCAAAAAATTAAAATATTTGTAAAAAAATGAACATTAAAAGAAAGTTAATAATAAAACCACAATAGATAAATAATTACAATCAGGTAAAAATGAACATAAAATGAACATCAAGAGAAAATTAATCATAAAACCAAAACAGATTAATTATGAATTATGAATTAAAATCAGGTGGCATTAGGAATAAGCATCAGAAAATAATTTGGTCTTAAGTCTTGATTTAAAACTGTCAACGGTAGGTGCATTTTTTATATTTTCTGGAAGTTGGTTCCATAGCTGCACAGCATAATAAGAAAAGGCTGCTTCACCAATTTTTGTTCTGACAGTGGGTCTGATCAACAGATTCTTTTCCACAGATCTTAGAGACCTCAGTGGAGTACATTTCTGACACATGTCTAAAATATAAACAGGGCCTTTGCCATTCATAGATTTAAATAAAAGTAACAGTGCTTTAAAATCAATTCTAAAACTCACAGGAAGCCAGTGCAGGGATTTTAAAATTGGAGTAATATGGTCAGTTCTTTTTGTTCTTGTAAGGACCCTAGCAGCTGCATTTTGAATGAGTTGAAGGGGCTTAATGGTCTTTTTGGGTAGGCCTGTTAACAGGCCATTGCAGTAGTCAACTCTGCTAGAGATAAAAGCATGAATGAGTTTTTCAAGGTCCTTACTTGACATTAGGTCTCTCAGCTTAGAGATGTTTTTTAAATGATAGTATGCTGATTTAGTGATTGATTTGATATGACTGCTGAAGTTAAGGTCACTATCAATGATGACTCCAAGGTTTTTAACGGTCTCTTTGGCTGTGAACCCCTTTGCTCTTTTCTTCTTGTTTCCAAATATAATCACCTCAGTCTTGTCTTTGTTTAGCTGCAGAAAATTAAAGGACATCCAGTCATTTATCTGTTCAATACAATGATAGAGACCTTCAAGGGGGGTATAGTCATCAGGGGACAATGAAATGTAGATTTGGGTGTCATCACCCAAAGGCCCTCTGCTTTATCCACAGCCTGTGAAGAGTCAGGATGTACAACGCATTCTGTCTCGGTGAGTTGCCCAATGCCTGTGGTTCAACCGGTACATTAGCTGGTATAAAAAAAATCCCAAGAGGTTATTGATGGATAGGGCTCAGAGTGATTTTTTTCCCTGTATGGATAGATGTGTTCCATCATAGATATGAATACACTCCCTGTTAGTCAATCAGACATTTATCAGTGAACACTATGATGCTGTCACGGTACCACCAGAGCCCCCTCTGTGTTATGGCTCCTTCACATTGTCTTATTATCCAGTGGCATGGTCAGGCAGCAAAACACATCCCAATAGAAGGATCGTCTTTCTGAGGAAATTTCATAACACCCCAAAATATTGAGTCAATGTATTTAATACCTTTACTATTGAGTCTCTCTACCTCTCTCTTTCTTGCATCTCCTGATAAGTTATTCCCCTTGGCCATTTCTTCATGCTCAGTGGCCTTATGTGAGCGTGTACTGTAGTTGGCACACAAACCGTTGTGGTGCACAGCAGCCTTCCATGTATGATCTGAGATATGTCGAGCACCCTCTCTCAGGCTGCAGGCACCTGAACTTTTCCAGTAACGAAAGACAATAATATTTGATGAAATGCCACGGTTTGGAGCGAGGGTCCTGCTCTTGATGGCACTGGAGTCACATTGACAGCTGTGACCCAGAATCTTAGTCCCATGTGTGGCAGCATTTTAATTCCAGCTGATTTGCATACAGTGACGGGGCTTTGATGAAAAATCCACCAATACAAAGTCCTCAAGTTCTCAAGGTTCTCTAAGATCATCTTAGCAAGGAGACACACGTATGCCTCTCTGCCTGTTGTGAAGAGGTATAGTGAAGACAAGTGTGAGAGGCACACACAAGTGAATTGTATGTGGACTCTGCATCTTGAACGCCACTTTTGTCTGTCTGACTAAGTATTTGGCTTTGATGTCAAAAGTACACACACTTCAGCTAAGAGACCAGATAATGAACTTGGTCTTAGGCTTTGAATTGTTAAAAAGGGAATAATTCATTCTGGCGTCATTAGGCAATGAATATTTACCTAGATGTGCTTTGCATTCTCTTATAAGTTACAGTCTTTAACCCAGAATACCTAGAATGTCGTATTACACAGCAGTGTAAAAACCCATGCAGAAAAAGACATACATTTACAGTCGAGAAAACAATGACGATAATGCATCCAGACATAACTGTGACGCCCTCCAAATTTCAGTAAGTGTGAGTGACTCATGCATAACATTTGGTTTTTCGACAGGGATGTTTTTAAGTGCTGTTAACATTTCTTGCTAAATGCTGTCAGATTAAGCCAGTGAAGTTAGGCAGCCCCTCTTCAAAGACCACAGAAAAAAGTTTGGGTTTCAAAATTAGCAATATAACAACTGAAAAGCCGTGTAGAATCTATACAACTGCTACGAGCAGGACAGATAGCAATGCTATTAGGATCGCCAGCATGTTTTTCTGGTTAAGATTTGTTACATATGATTGGAAATCTGGAGGCTCAGTTGACCTTAAAGGTCCTTTTCAACATTCAGAAGAGGAATATTTTGTTATTAACCCCAAGCCATGTCGATGTGTTTGCAAATGAAAGCATAGGAACCAGTGATAATCACTTTGGTAATGAGCCTGTGGGGAGAAATTTTAAATTTATTAATCTTAATCAATGTATTAATGTCAAGCAATCAGAAACATAATGGATAATGGAAATGTGTATGATTACATAAAATGTGGACGCTCTGAGTTCTGTGTATAAGCAAGTTTTTTAGAGAAGCATGGGAGATAGAGAAGCCGATGATGATTTGCAACTGGCATCTGTGGCAAGCCTTTTCAAGGTGATTTTGAATTTGTGCTCCGTGCTAGGCCTGAGTCTTACGGGCATTTAGCAGACGGTTTTGAGACCTGGAATCCTGCCAGTGATTTATGGTTGCTTAGGCAAAACCTCAGAAAAACAACACAGAGTCGGTTAACAATATCTATATGATAATTGGCAAAGATCTGATACGGTAGGTTAGAGTGCCTTTACCACCGGAAGACCAAGCACTTACTGTCACGTGGTCTTAAAAAGTTCCAGTTAGTGCTTGGAGGGCAATCCAAATCTATAGGAAATGTTTAGCATTTAGCAACATTTGTGCAGTTGTGATAATTTATTTGAACCATGCTAAGATTACTAAACATGTATAGTCATCAACATCAATGTAGATTGTCATATTGCCTGTTTTTTTTACTTTATCTTTCAGACGTGACACAACCATACCAACCATTTACTGTATATATAGTCAATGATACCAACAAGTGACTTGGTTCACTACTTAAATAGGGGCTAAGCAACATTCTGTTTTTCTCTCTCACGAGCTCCCTCCAAAGACCGCTGTATTGCATTGCATTGCACTGCATTCTATTGGAGGCGGTCCGCGCTGCTGAACATTGCAAGTGCTGTATCTACCGCTATAGGCCACGGTGGCGCATTCTACACCGTTCGTTCGCCGCGTAATGACTCATTTTAGCATCCTAAACAGTATGAAACGGATTAATTAAATGAAAAATGTTGCATAGTGGACCTTTAATAACTGTTCTTACAGAAAAATGTTCAATAAATAATATTTAGATTAAAATCCATCGCAAATCAATGTTCTTTTAACTATTCTTACTGTATTTATCTACTTGAGTAAACTGCATTTTTCGTGTCAACCAATTGATGTATAAATATGAACATGATTCTATTCATGATAAATAAAATGCATATAAATATTTCACTACTTATAAATTTGATTTATAATTAAAATTGATTTTTAATTTGATTTCGATGCACAACTGGCATGGAAATATGACATCTTATCTTGAACAAGTCTAGCTCCATTAATGTGCTCCACTGAATTACATGCTTATGCAGTAGCTTATGCTAACTTCCTGGAACTTTTGAGGGGCTCCGCCGCCACGGCTGTAAAAAAAAAAAAAAACCTTACCATTGCAGTGAACGAAGTTGTCGCCACTCTGCCTCTCAAGGCACTATAAGTACACTGTACTGCGTAGACTTGATATTTTACACGATTACATGCATAATTAGTTTGTTTTTATTAGTATTTTTTTGTTTGTTTGGTTTGTTTTTTTCGTTTTGGTATTTTGATTTGTAATTTTAGTTTAATTTTTAGTTAGTCCATAGATGTAAGCCTACACAGAGGGGTTTAAAAAGTTGTTTTAGCATTGTCTCTTCATACTATTCCTGTTAGTGAGTTGATGTGAGTCCCTTGTATATCTTCAATAAAGCCCTCTGAGACTTCATCTTAACCACTGATTCTGCCTTAAGACTGAATGATTGAATTCTTGATTTTCGCACTACAAGCTATTGAACCACTGCAGTGACTATAGGGGCGTTTCCACTATCGGAACTTTAGGGTAATTTTACCGGACCTTCACGGTATGCGTGTTTCCATTTGACCGGACCGGCCCCAAAGGAACTTTTTCCGTGCATTGTCAGGGACCAACGGAGTACCTGCTCTAGGGTAGGTACTCCGTTGGTCCCTGAAAAGGTGTGATAGTTGATTGGTCAATCAAATGAAGGCAAGATACGGCAAGGTTCTGAAGCCAAAAAATCTAAATGGCAGAGGTAACGCAACAAACGCTATTTTTGTGAAAAAATTATGAAGCTGTTAAATGAACCCCAAAAACAACATAAAATGTTGCCTGGTGTTTTAGAGGTAAATTTGATCGGCCTAGCGTTGTTGTTCAAGGTCCCTGAGTGCTGTCTGTAGAAAAAAGAACCACAAAATATGATGCCACATCAATCGAATAACGAACCAATACCTAATGTTAACTGAATGGGGCATAGCAACATGAAACTGGACCTAAAACAACAGAGCTATGTATCGATTCACACCACAGCCATATTTTGCTATGCAGTACTGAATGACCTAAAAATACATATTGTATAAAGTGTTTATTTATTTTCCAAAATAATCCACTATAATGAAAGGAGAGATGTGTTCCCCGGGTTTTTGCGCATGATGATTGTAGCCCACTTCAAAAATATGCACAGACAGATAAATCTATACGACCAATTGATTTTGCGATGTATGTGTGTGTGTTTTTTAGGCCGTCAGATAGGCCCCTGTTGTTATCAAACAGTTTTTGTCATTTCTACAAAAAGCCTGCATGGAATACCAGCACACCGAAGGAGATGTGTACTTACAGTCTTTGTGCTCTCTCTCTCCTCAACACAAAGGGCACTTTAAGGTGACAGCAAATTCTTTAAGGATGGAAGAAGCCATTGGCTCTGCAGGGTCTCTGTTAATTTAAGTCTAAGTACATATAATCTTTTGATCCCATGAGAGAAAACTGGTCTCTGCATTTGACCCTGTTGAGAATTACTGAAATACAGCCAGAACACAGTGAAGACATAGTGAGGTGAAGCACACACACAACCCTGGTGCAGTGGGCTGCCTGCTACAGTATAGCGGCGTTCAGGGAGCAGTTAGGGGTTAGGTGCCTTGCTCAAGGGCACTTCAGATGTGATCTACTGTTCAGGGATTGAACTGGTGACCCTTTCACTTACGAGCCTAAAGCCCTAAGCAGTAGGCCATGTCTGCCCTTGTGATGTCACATAGTGCCATCAGTTGGGCCCCCTCTTAATAAACTTGCCTTGCCTCTTAAACATTTCTTTCTTATTGCCTTGAACATGTAAAACTTTTACATCTTTTTACTGTCTATTACTTCCCAAATAAATTTTATATAGCATTTTATAAACTGTTGACTAGAGATGTCCCAAAGTTGCCATACATTACAGCAGTACTGTAACATTTTCATTTCACTGCATATGGAATGAGGATCCGCTTTGTAGATGCTAATTGCCAATCAGCTTATAAAAAAAGCATTTAGTCGTGATTGCCGTCCCAATGCCATGCCAGATAGCCTTAACGGCCTACTTCAAAACATATGTTGCAGCAGCTTTGAAATGCAGACTAATCTGCTGCTCACACAAACAGCAGTGTTTGCCATTCGGCCCATCTGAAAACTCACAGTGTCGCAAAGATCACTGATGCCGTAACTTGCAACGTGTGTGTGAGAGTGTGATAGGGGGAGTTCAAACGCACCAACAGTCTTTGTTGCTAGTGCTAATGCATTCATGATGCACTGTCAGTTATGACACTACACTTTATGTTGGATAAACAAACACAAACACAAACAATACACTTAGACTGGTGCAGAGGTATCGGTATCAAAGGAGAATCACTAAGCCGATTGCAGCAATTGCAACTAACTGCCGTGCCATTAGGTTATTCAAACTGTTGTACACTTTGATACAGAAGT
Organism: Limnothrissa miodon; assembly: GCA_017657215.1. Classification (NCBI taxonomy): domain Eukaryota; kingdom Metazoa; phylum Chordata; class Actinopteri; order Clupeiformes; family Clupeidae; genus Limnothrissa; species Limnothrissa miodon. Next base: position 582,914 of record JAGFZM010000079.1, on the reverse strand, counting down.
TAACTCCCAGAGGGACCTGTTGTTACCCTTGAGGCCTATTCTCTGTAGCCTTGGCAACAGCTTGGCTACAAAGGTTTTGTTTGTTTGTTTTTAACCATTTTTGTCCAAGATGCACAACAATGTCTGTTAGATCATCGTATTGGGGTGTCTATGACTAATGGAAGATTTTTATATCTTGAAATTTCGAGACACCTTATATTTGTATACTGCATATCCTATGTTTTGTGCTGTTATTCAAGGATCTTGCTGAAATTAAATAACTGAATTCAGCATACCTTCTATTATACAGTACTTCTACTATACAGTAAGTCTAGATCTGACAGCATGAAGAAAGAAAAAGCTTTTAACAGGCCATTCCTTTCAATGAAACTCATGTAAATTTCACACACAGAAGTTTCCAGACTGAGTTTGCAGTCCTACCAGCAGTTACATTTGGGTGTTTAATCAATGCATTGATGTGCTAAAAGACTGCAAGGGAGAAATTGACCCATCAATCACGGAGGCATACTGAACTCAAGCTCTGCAATCAGTGGACATATGCAAAGTTGTGTCGAGGAGTAAGGCAGCTGGGGAGGTATATACTGTACTCCTACAGCCTTATAAATATGGTTAAATATGGTTTGGGATTTTATCAATATCAGCCCTATTGTCGATTTGACAGATTTTACGTATCAGTCCAATATCTGTCCTCTCATCAGTTTCTTACTTGTTAGATGGTATCCCACCCATCCCAGAGTACTCTAAAATCTTTGGTTGTCAGTATCAGAACACAGGCCTACAGTCATACTACTAGGTGAAGCTTATTAGAACAAGGGAGACCATGTAGAATTGTGTTAACTACTGTATTTCAATTTTGTATCCAGAGAGACCTATTAACCTTGGTTTGAAAAACACGCCAGCATTGATAACAGGAATTGATAATGTCAAAGGGGTATGATTCCAGTGAAATTATGCTTTCGATTCACAGTTCTGCTCCAGGGTCTCGATTCCATCCTTACATGCTTGTGATATATACTACAAAATGTGCAATTTAAATGTCTCTTTTAAATGCACGTAGATACATGTCTTGCTAGCGTTCAGGTTAAATTACTCCAGCTAGCCAGTAGAATACGGTATTTAGCTTTACTTCCACATTACATTTCTTGTGTTTTGGGTTAAAAATCACAGAGAATCAAAGAAGCACAGTAAAAGCCTCAGTTAGACACACTGGTTTCATTTGTGTCATTTTGGTGGTGCGTGTGTTTGTGCCAAGGTGCTACAGTACATCTGGTTTTGGATGGGCATAGGCATTGGACTTGCAGCTGTTTATGCCAAGACCATTGTGTTTGTGTGTGTGTGTTTGCGTGTGGAGTGTCTGTGTGTAACTCACAACTGTCCCAGAAAACACAAGGCTCCTGAAGCTCTGGCTTCACAACAGATTGGAGGAGACAGTCAGCAGGTGCGGCCAAGCACTGTTTAATTAATGCCACTGCCGAACCGGGCGCCTCCTCCGCCCGCACGGCTTCTGCCAGCGCACGTTTGTGTCGCGCGTAATGAGGAGTTTAGCCTGCCTCGTGTCAGCACAGAAGGCTGCAGCTTTGCAGGGACGGGCTCAGCCCCTTTAACTGATGGAGATGAAAGGAGGAGGAAGATAGAAGCTGCCAGACAGACAGGCAGCAGCAACAGAGAGAGGGAGTGAGGGGGGGGGGGGTAAAGAGAGAGGGAGAGTTTGTCGCTTTAGGAGATTGTTGAAGAGATTGAGGTAGACTGAAAGAGAGGACAGAGAGAGCGAGAGAGAAGGAAAGAAAAAAAGAGAGGTGTGGGGAGTGTGAGCCAGGGAAGAGGTAGTTTCTTTCATCGTTCGCTCTCTGTTTGTCTTTTTCTCTTTCTCGTTCCCTTGCCCAGTCACCTTCTCCCTTTCAGTTTTAATTGGTGATCTTTCCACATCATGCTTTGTAATTGCTCACAGATTGCGGTGCACCCACGATAGAGTATAGCGTCTCCCTTTGACCAGGCAGAGCTAGGAAGTAATGAGTCCAGCCTTATGAGACATTTTTCACCGGTACAGACCTGCACACACACACACTAATCTAGACCCACACAGATACACATACATGTACACTACTAGCAATGTACACATAAACAAAAAGATAACTTTTTTATCTTTCTCTTTCTCTCTCTCTCTCACACACACACAGACACAAACACATGACACATACATCTCATCGTCTTGTACAACTGCATGCATTTCAGAGCCAAGATGTGCGTGTCTTGCTCGCTGGCATGCTGATTATGATTCAGGGGCTGTTCATTGCCCCTGTCTGTCCTGCCTCTTCCCTAATAGGATCGGATTAATTGCATGTTTCTGTAGCTGATGCTGCTGAAAGAACACACAAGTGGGCCGGCCTCAATTTCACACCGCTGGATGAATGTTCATAATTATTACATTCATCATCACCATCTTCATCGTTAGCAACAACATCATCGTCTTCATCATTAGCAACATCATCATCTTCATCATCATCATTAGCAATATCATCACCATCAACAACATCGTCTTCATCATTAGCAACATCATCATCTACATCATTGTCTTCATCATTAGCACCATTATCATCTTCAACATCATCATCATCATCATTAGCAACATCATCATCAACATCACTGTCTTCATCATTAGCAACATCATCATCATTAGCAACATCAACATCATCATCATTAGCATCATCATCATCATCATTAGCACCACCATCATGACCATCATGTGACTCCTAAACTCTGGCATTTGTCAAACAAAAGCAGTCGTCTCCCAATGCTTGTGCAGTGACAGGTTGGGCTCCTCACCCCTCCATGACTGCAGCGGATCTGTTCCGCTTGGCTAATAATTGGCAGGAATAATATTGGAGGGATTACGTTTAGTCAAGGGGCCTTCACTTTTTTAAAGCACACATATTTTTTTAAGCTCAAAGTCTCTGGCTTCTCTCTCTCTCTTCCTCTCTCTCTCTCTCTGACTTCCAAAGATAGTGGAGGTCCATTCTGACCTCTGATACAGCCAGACATTTGTTTGGTAAGTCAGGCTCTGATTTGTACCATAGAGCCAATACTTCTATAAATAAATCTGTACTTCCTCTGTGAAGTTGACCTTGAGTTTGAGAGTATTTGGATCTGAATGTGTCTCTTTATTTTCATGTAATTTCATGCCGGTTATGCTTTTATGTTTTAACTAGGTCTGACTCAGCTGTTTCACATATGACATGACATGATGATGTTCTGTTCCATCATCAGAGATAAGGTGGAATACTACAGCTTCTTTTTGAGTTGCATCAGCGTGTCTATAGCCTTTGTTGGTCCCCTGTTCTAGTGGTGTAATTCAGTGCGGTCCACATCAATTAGCATGACCAGTGCCATCTTGCAATTGTCAGAAGTCAGTTTTTTTGTCTTTGTCTGCTGTCTCCCCCTTCATGTGCAGCATTGCAAATAAAACTCTGTTTCAGATTTTGACTTTTCCTGTTCTGCTAAAATAATCTAAAAATGACCGTCAAGTTGGAGGATTGAGACCATGGCAACTTGTCTGTAAGTTTGCAACAAGTGTTTTTTCTGTTAACCTACTGGGCTAACTTCCTAAAACCAAGACATTTTGTCCATAGATGTACTGGTACTAGCAGATGCTAATTCAGTGTTTGCTGTTCATGTATCTTTTAAAATGTTTTTCCTTTTTTATGCTGGTTTTCTGCCCTTCACCCAGAGTTGTTTGGGTGGTAAATTGTGAGTATACAGTAACTTCTGTTTTTGTTGTTCTTGTTTATCATTTGGAAAAGAAAGACCCTGAGCAAACAATAGAACTCTGATACTGGCAGGAAATTGAATTATTATGGGACCAAAATAGTGAGACGTATGAGAAGTACAAAAAAAAAAAAGAAAGAAATACAAAACATTGGTGTTGCACTTGTAAATGTAGCCTACTGTTTGCCATTCTTCAGCATTACACTTGAGGTTTCTAAGAGTCTCGGGTTTCAGGTCGTATGGTGTAGCTCAGCCAGGCATTGAAAAAGAAGTGACATAAAATACTCAGCCATGTTTAGCCATTGTAAAAAGTGTGTTATTACATTGCTAGGCATCAAAATCCACCCAACCTTGATCACACAGACCAGTGTGATTGTGTAAGAGTTTATAAATATAAAAGTCAATTCCACAGAAAACTGCCAAGTCCATAACACCAACACAAGGCCACGGTATGACATGAATTATGATTACATCTCACACTCTTCTTGGTTGTAGAATTTACATTTTAAAATGTTACCAAACTTCTCACATAAATATTAGCATCATAAAAATACCATGCTATTTTGTTGACGCTATAGATATGACCGTTTCTGCAGAATTGCCCACATACCCCATGTGTATATTGATATCAGAGACATTATGTTTTGAATATAATCAAATGTATAATCAAAGGAACATAATGTACTGTGAAATCTCTACTGGTATGGCAAATGTTATTTAGTTAACCATACATCTGACCATCTTCACATTCATTAAAGGAACATTTTAACAAACCATTCTCTCTGTTGGAAAAAGAACACATGAAAATGTTAAGAGTATGAATGTTCATGTCCTTACTTCTAAACGACAGCTAAGAAAGAGAGAGAGAGAAAGAGGAAGAAGACAGACACAGATAAAGATGTTTAAAAACACAATACATGACAAGGTTATTGTTGTACGCTGTTCGGCGAGCAGCTCTGAAGAGAATGTAATTGAGTGCCTGCGAAGTACACGCATCCAGTGCAATTACTTTTCAGATATTACACCCATTGATAGACTATGGGGTCATCCATAAAGATGTCCTTAACTGAGTAAATCAAAAGGCCGGACTATAATAATCGCCCAGCCAGGCGCTCAGACGCTCTCTCTTTCTTTCTCTCTCTCTCTCTCTCTCTCCATAGCTATCTCGCTGTCAATTTGGCTCTCTATCTCTTCAACTATATTTTTTTCTCGCGGATGTCGCAGTGGGTGGACACCTGTTACTGAAAGTGTTTGGCTTTGAAACTGATGACAGACACTCACAAATGACCCCGTAGCCGCCACGGCCACTTCTTTATCATCTGCCAGCGCCAGAAACCGACCGGCAGTAATTAAAAAAGGAAATGACAAGGCACACATATGCACACACACACAGACTCTATCCCTCTCCATTTCACACACACACACACACAGCAGCATCCCTCTCCATTTCACACACACACACACACACACACACATCATCCCTCTCCATTTTAAACACACACACACACACAGCACATCATAATAACCCAGCTCCTTTCAGATAGAAGCTCACAGCTCAGTGCATCAACCACACCCACAGCACGCAGCCCAGGGCTTCTCCTCTCCTCTTCCGCCTGACTTCTCACGTTAGAAGAAGTCTTCCTGCTGCAGTTCATTCATTATGCGTGAGACCTCTCGCACTGCCAACCACATGCAATGCTGCCCTTACCTGACAATGTGCATACTGCCTTGTACTAATTTATTACATGATAGCTGGCATGAAGCCTATAATGGGATGGTGGTGGTGGGGTGTGGGGTGTGTGTGAGTGTACGTGAAATGTGTGTGTATGTACATATGAAGTGTGTGTGTGTGTGTGTATATACAGTATGTATGAAATGTGTGTGTGTGTCTGTGTGTGTGTGGAGGAGAGGGCTGCTTTAGTAGTGGCAGGGGGGCTAGGATTCCTTACTCAGAGACACAACCTATTGAACAAAGTGAGGCTCAGGAGCTGCTATATTTAACTGATGGATCCCAGTGGGTGGGCAGAGATGAGAGGAGAGATGGAGAGATGTGCACACACCTCAGAGGGTCCCTCCTGTGACACAGGGTGGCTGCTGAGGGCCCTCTGATGCTCTATGCAGCAGTAATAATCACCCTCTCCTTTGGCACACAGCTCCGTACAGTACGCAGCCACAGAGAGGTTATCAGTTTCCATCAACGAGGGGGAGGAGGGCTCAACCGGCTTCCCTCTCCGATGCTCCACTGCAGCTGCACCCCTGCACTGAACCCATGGACCCCCACACCCCTGCACCCCACCCATACACCCCTGCACCAAACCCCTGCACCCCACCCATACACCCCTGCACCGAACCCCTGCAACCCACCCATACACTGTATCCATGCAGCCCTGCACCACATCCCTACGCCGTATCCCTGCACTGTACCCCTGCACTGTACCCATGCATCGCACCCCCTGCACCGAACCCATGCCACACACCCCTGCACTGCAGCACAGCACATGGTATATTAATGAAGCTCACCGCCAGGCAGCCAGTGTGTGATGGATCTTTGAGCACAAAGGCAGGAGCGGCTCTGTTAACAGTGCTAAATTAAAAAAAAAACATTCGGAAACAAGTCAGTCTCGCATCAACAATTCATGGCGAACTTTTGATCTGAGCTAGTTAGAATTTCCACTCTTGTGCAGGTCCTTGTTTAGGCAACATATTTTCTGCCTAGAGATTGTACACTATGTTACTTCTTAAAAGTCCTCTGAGAAGCTAAAGGGAAGTTATCAAGAGTATCTTGATTGTTCTACTACTCCAGATAGTTGACTATAATAAACCACCAACTGTTGTTGCCAGCTTGTTAACATGTCTCTATGTGAGTTGTTAAACTCCAAGAATCCTTAAATCCTGGCATCCTTCTTCCTACATACTGTACCCACCAGTAGGTACTGTAGGTGCCATACAAGTTACATACAACATACAGACAGTAAATGGGGCTTGGGAGATCTAATTTTGTATCAAGAGAATGTGTGTTTGTTTGACTAAATTGTGTGTTTCTTTTTAAGTTGTAATTATTAGCACTGGGAATAATTAAAATAATAATAAACATTTTCCCAATATATACATTTTTTTTATAAACATTTTCACTTTTTGGAAATGACCATATCAGTGTACACATGTGCCATAACCCAAAATAACTCTCTGACAAACTTTGACCATTCTCTAATTTGTAATTTATTAATTTTTGTAATGAATTTTGTTATAATAGCTTCTTATATGTTTTTTTCCTGTCATGAAAACTAGTGGCCTAACAGTTTATCAGCTCCAAAAGCTGTTTCTAAAGTGCAGTATATCTTGGTAGAGCTTTGATAGCAGATTAGATAAGATTAGATTAGATTTTATTGTAATTACTTTTGTGTAAATACAGAGTAACGAAAGCAAGATATTTGCAAGATAAACAAATAAACAGAGAGAGTTGGTAGTAAATATGTACAAAGAAATAAGGATTTATATGGTTGCGCAGTGGTAGAAGTATTTGGTAACCGGAAGGTTGCAGGTTCAATCCCCACTCTACCTGACCCCATCGAAGTGTCCTTGAGCAAGACACTGAACCCCAAATTGCTCCTGGTGGCTGGCACGTGTGGGATTGCTAGAAATGTAATTTTGATTACTCTGTGTGTCCTGTATATGTAGAGAAATTGACAATAAAGAAACTTAACTTATATATATATAAGCTGCTCAAAAGATAAAGGGAACTCTTAAACAACACAATGTAACTCCCAAGTCAATCACACTTAAGAAGCAACACTGATTTGTTGTCAGCACATTCAACTATGTAAAGTACAAAGTACTGAATAAGAATATTTCATTCATTCAGATCTAGGATGCGTTATTTTAGTGTTCCCTTTATTTTTTTGAGCAGTGTATATATACAGTATATAAAGTATTGTATAGTATAGTATAGTAGTATAGTATAGTATAAAATAGTATAGTATTTATATAGTATATAAAGACAATATATACATAGTGTTTTGGATGCAGTGCAGATGTGCGCGTGGGTGGAGGGATTGGAAAACAGCAGTCAGTGTACCTGGGAGAGATGAGGCAGGAGAGAGAGATAAAGAGATGCAATTTAGTGTGAGACAGTTAGTTTAGAAGGGAAACAGGTTTAGGGAAGAAGCAGTTTTTAAATCAGGTGGTCTGCTAAAATACTCACTCACCCAGCATGCTCTCATTGCGCCTGTCACATGTTCTAATTATCTCTTTTGCAAAAGAAATAAGCCAAAGTGCATGACTCAAGAGAGTGTTTATAATTCACAGGTGTCTGGGAGTTGGTATTAACTAATCCAACTAATAATGTGGGTTGGTAAGGGGCGCTGTGGCTCAGTGGGCTAAGGTGACATACAGTATCATTATCCCCGGGGCCCAGGTTCGAGTCCGATTGAGGTAATTTCCAGATCCTCCCCCACCTCTCATTTCCTGTCAAGCTCTGCTGTCAGAATAAAAACAAAAGCCCCAAAAATGTTAAATGAATAAATCTGATCTTGCAAATGCAGCCCACTATCCTCTTGAACTAACTTCACGCAAATAAACATAGCTTTTACTTTTGCAATAGCTTATTCTTTTGTAATGTGTTTCATCCACCACTGATGGTGGATAATTTATTGCATTTTCTCACTGTGTGTTTGTTTTATGAAACCTTTCAAGGTGTTTTCTATAAACACAGGAAGTCCCACAGGGTGTTGCTTTACAGTGATTTTAAAACAGCCAAGAGGGTTTTAGTCACTCTGCTTTGCTCTGTGTCGAACAACAGCCCTTAGCTGTTCTGAAATCACAATAAGCCTCCACTACCAGGAGCTCATCCTTTGAATCTACTGTACATCATATTGATGAAAACAAATGCTGTATTATGCATAGACTACAACTGATTCTAAATAAGAAACTTGTGCAAATTCAGTTAGGGATATGCATTGAAGTGTGTGTGTGTGTGTGTGTGTGTGTGTGTGTGTGAGTGCTTCTGTCAAGGAGGTACAGTACTGTAGTGCTGCAGTACCTGATTGTGTGGGGCTCCTTAGAAGAGAACTCTGACCTCTCTTCCAGAAGGATGAGGAAGAACACGCTTAAACAGAATGATGTTGATGTAGTTAGGTGGACAGGACTGAAATAGCCTACTGTGCATGGTTGTAAACAATGCCCTCACATTTATCTGGCTTTGTTTAGGGCAGGTCCTATATCCAGATGATTGGTACCAAATTTTAGGTGTTTTGTTTATTTTTTCATAAAAGCATGAAAACGGGTTGGCACTTTCAGAAAGGGAGCAATCGCAAGAACACCATGTGGCAGCCATTTTAACTTTTCACCATTACGAAAGATTGGATTGGATTGGATGATGTTTTGATGGTCAAGGATTTCAAAGATACCATACCCTATAAATGTCTCACAGTTGCCATAGCAACCATTTTGCTTTCTGTCATAACTGAATTATGTGTTTTGCATCCCATCTCTAGAGTCCAACCTGATCATGAAGAAAAGTTGACATCCACCCGTTTTGATGGTCATGATTAAAATAATGACCTATACAACAACATTAAATGCCTAACGGTTGCTGTGGCAACCATTATTACTCCCTGCCATACCTGAATTATGCATTTTGCACCATAAGCCTATCTCCAGAACCAACATGGTAATTAAGGAAGGGTGAGGCGTAACCTTACGTTGCTACATCATAAAATATTAAAGTGATTTGAATCCATTAGCTAACCTGACATCATCAACAAAGAGATTAGATTGAACCCTCTTAGTTGGGCCGATTTCCCTTAAGAACCGCCTTAAGAATTCTTCATGCCACTGATTCAACTGCAGGAAACAATTCTGGGAGATTTTTGTTCATAATGACATGATGGGATGTAATTGCACATGTGTTAGTGGCTGCATAACGGCCAATTGAGTTACTGGCTGCACATCATGAGGCATGGCCCACATCCCAAGGATGAGGCTACTTAAGGACAGAGAACCCTCATCAACATAAACCATCAAGGCCAAAAATAAACAAATTTTGAATAATGGCTGTTTTTTTTAATGATTTTTGATGTTTAGCTGGTGTCAGGATAACCTAAATCATCTAATTTTAATGAAGTAGCTGAATGAAGGCTGTTTTTTTAAACAATTGTTGGCGTTTTGCTTATGGCCATTCTAGATGTCTATTCTGGTCATGGCAGCTTAATGCCTATGGGGCGTCTGTGGCGCAGGTGGCAGAGGTGCTGTTCGGCAACCGAAGGGTTGCAGGTTTGAGCCCCACTCCATCTGACTACATCGAAGTATCCTTGAGCATGTTACTGAACCCCAAATGCTTCCGGTGGCAGGATAGTACCTTGCATGGCAGCCACTGCCACTGGAGTATGAATGCATGTGGGTGAATGAGAGGCATATGTTGGAAAGCGCTTTGAGTGCTCGTAGGAGTAGAAAAGCACTATATAAATGCAGTCCATTTAACCTGCAATATACAGTTTGACTAGTTAACCATCAGAACAACGAGACAATGCTTGATTTAAAAAAAACCTGGCATGTCCAGCCAGTGGCTCAGCTGGTTAGACAGTCAATTTTCCAAATACCAGCTTTAACCAGAAACCATTCAAACCATTCTATCTCTAACATCTGAATGGTTTTGGTGAATTCCAGATCCCAGATTTTGGCATTTCACCCAATTTTAGAGAGCGAATTGTAGCCTGACTTTCTGTCTATTTGAGCTTGCTTGAGCATTCTCGTTTAGTGTGACAAGACACAGACACATCCCTACCAACTTTGTTGACATGGCAATAAATCTATTGAATTGAATTGAGTTTCCAGTGTACTCAGATCAACCCACCTGACACCAACAAACACTCCACGTTCAAGGTCACGTGTGCATTGCCTCTCTTTTATGCCCTGTTGGATTTGATCTTGGTCACATCCCTTACAGTACAAGACAATTGTATGAATGTGCCAAAGATAATTTGCAGCTGTGAATTGATTCGCTGGTTCAAACTATCCGAAAAGCAACTTCCACTGAGGTATACACTTGTGTCCATACATTGGTCTGCAGACAAATCCGCTGGGAAATTTATGGTGCTGTCATTGCTGCATTGCTGCACCCACTGAAGTAAAATGTGACATGATTCAAAGTAAAAAAAGAAAGAAGAAGAATATTGATAAATTTGTCTGGTATTCTCCACTGACATGCTTTTTGTTCTGGTCTTTCCTTTGGAGGAAAAAAATGATATAATATATACACTACAGCCAACCTTGGTGAATTAGTGCCTTAAATAAAAATCTGTTCTGGCAAAAAGGGGTCCAGTTCAATCAATGACCATTAAAACATAAGAGTAGACATCAAATTTTCCTCACAATCATATTTGGCTTGGAAATATGATGCAAAACACATAATAGGCCCTTATCACAGTATCCATATTTCCAAGAAGTTGTAAGGCAAGTGTTATCAATGACATTCAAGAAGAATCTGATTCTGCTAGACGGTCAATAAACTGGAAGTTTCTTACCCAGCAACTTCTTGAAGAAATGGCACCTGTGATAAAGGCCCATTCGGATATGGCAGAGCGGGAAATGGTTGCTATGGCAATCATGGGGCATTTACAGTGTAATGTATAGTATTTCTGTAATCCAAAACCATCAAAAGATCATGGTTGGCAACATCTTTTCTGCATTTACTTGTATTGTTCAGTACAATTTTGTCAGAATGAAAGAAAGCCACAACCACCACGAAACATTTTTGCAATTAAAATGAATGTCCAGGGTGCTACTGTAAACTGTACAAGTGTACTAGATTTTATGGTTTTATGAAAAAGACCACAAATCACCATGAAATACTAATAATATACTGTATATCTATAAAGAGAGAGATAGAGAAAGAGAGAAAGAGAGAGAGAGAGAGAGAGAGAGAGGAAGTGAGAGAGAGAGAGAGAGAGAGAAGTGAATTTAAAGTATTTAGATTTCAAAAAGAAGGCATAGGCAAGGTGTCCAGGCATGTGTGACATTAATTGAAAGGGTGACTTTGTGCATATGCCTCCCATTCAACCCAGGAGTGAATTAGTAGAGCCATTCTCCATCTCTGGGTTCATCTCATTACTGTTAATTAGTGATTGATGAGCTGTGTGTAATTTGCAGAGAGTGACTGAGTGTGACTGAGGTCTTCCCATTGCCTAAAGTGCGATGGATCTCCTTAATTACTTTGTCCTTTGATCTCGCCATAACATGTGCAGGCAGCGGCGCGATTAAATCCTTCCACCAAAGATACATTATCAAGAGGGAGGAGGTTTTGTATGTAAATCCCAAACTCAAATATATCTGGCTAATGCCAGAGAATGCAAAAATGCCACTGGATGTTTTCTTTCACTGTATGGGACCCTCATTTCCATTGAATTCTCCCACATCTGGTTGAACTGGACTGAGAGTGTGAGTGGCTTTACTTGGGGAGCATTAATAATGGCTGGAAATAAATGTCTTTATTTATTTATTTGGTGAAAGTGGAAGAGCCAGCAACTGCTGCCTCAATAGGGATAGATCATGCTTTGTTGACTTGTGAGAAAATCAAGAAATGAGTTCATATGGAATACATTAACAGCAATAATAATAAAAAAAAGTTTATGGATGGATTTTTTTCTGTATGAATTTCAATATTTTATAAGAGGGAAAGCTTCTTTGACTTTACACATTTACAGTACCCGACATATTAGATTTATCCAATTGGGAACTAGGAAACTTATGTGAAGAATGTGGTTAATATACCAGGTCTGAGTGCACACAGCAGGGTCTGAATATTTTGATAGAGGCAATGCTCCTTTGACTTTACACATTTACATTACCTAACATACATTATATTTAGTAGATTTGCCCAACTAGGAACTAGGAAACTGGGGAGAATAAATGTGGTTGACATAACAGGTCTGAGTGCACACAGCAGGAACTAGGAAACTGGGGAGAAGAATGTGGTTGATATACCAGGTCTGAGCTCACACAGCAGGGTTCAGAGTGCCTCCCTCTTGCTTAACCTGTATGATCCACGCATGCATATTAGAACAGCTGACAGGGTTTTAAAAGTTCATCATGTTATATGATCAAACAAAGGTTGGTTGTGGAGCCGCTGATTTTCCATGCGGTGCCATATTGGAGGGTTGGCCATGCTGTAACAACGCACTGCAGGGGGTCTGGGGGTCGTACTCTGGGAAATGTGTAATTAGCGAGGTTTAATTTTATGTATTCTGGTTTATTTGGTGGCATAGGCCTATCTGGTGGCATATAGTAGTCGTTTAATTAGCCCTATCAGCCCTATGGTATTTTCAGGGTCACTCTTTTATTGTCATGCACTCCTTAGTGCAGAAAGTTGATATGATATAATTCCATGGAGAAGAACTCATCATACAGAGGAATGTCTGTTTGATCTGTCTGTATCTCCTGTTTGTTTTGAAATGTGGTATGCCATCTTGAGTAAAGACACAAGATGTTTCAATAAGACAATTGTTGCAGTTGGACGTAGAGCTGTGTAATATTCATGTTTTTTCTCACTCACTGTTTATCACAGTAACTAGTGAGTTGGAAAGCTGTGATCTGGACTTAAAGGTATCATAAACGATGTTTTTTGACCATCAGAATTTTTTATTTGAGGCTCAATAATAGCGAATGCAAATTGGTGCGTCTGAAAGTAAACTAGGAGCACTGCTATAGCGTCTTTTAGGCTCATTTAATTTCCCATTCACACTGGCAAATTCATGAAGCAACAGGGGATTGGACCAGAGACATTTCCAAATGATCTTTGGTTGGACCATGCAACTGTGGGAGCTAGGGTTGGGTAACGAAAACCGGTTCCATCTTGGATGCATGACGTCGGACATTTTCCGGTTTTCCTGAAATTTTGTGTCGCGGTACATTTACATCACGCCCTCTCATCGCAGCCACCATCTGCCGTCTGCAACCAGTGTAGTATTGTTATATCGTGTAAGCAGGGTTTCACCTATGTACATTTTACTCCGGCGGCTCTCCGCACCTTAATTCTTGCCGCAGCACCTTCAGAATTTTCATTGCCTATGTATTTGACTCTACACCAAAGATACCGAACACTTATCAACCATCTCTGTCGACACATTTCTCCGATGCACCTCAAGTCTTTGCGTCTGGAGCGCAGTTCCACTTGCATACTCACTGGCCCCCAGCCCACTCTCAGGTCTGGCTGTGGGTTCTGATTGGACAACGCTGTGCCTTGCCTGCTTTGTTGTGTTGGTCATCAGCAGCAGACAGCAGACGTTATGTTACTTTCTCCAGTGTTACTTAAAATTACGTTACATAAGGCTACATTATTAGGACTCTCGGTCTTGTGTGCTAGAGTGTTAGTCAGTTCATGAATTTAAGGATGTAGCCTGGCTACGTTATCCACCTGTAAGCAGCTTCTAGATAAGATTTATAGTTTGCCAGTTTCCCGATTTCGTTTGAGAAATGTAAGCGCAGTTTTTCTGTTTCAGTAAAGAGTTGTATGTGTTTCCCTAAATTTCCCCACTAATGTAAATTAAGGGTCATTTGAGTGACTAGGCCTACACTAACTGTCGCAGTCACAGTAAGTAACGTTAGCCTAAGACCAGACTAGGCTAACATCTAGGCCAGACTAGGCCATTTTCAGTGTTGGTAAAGTTCACTTTCTACATGAACTAGCTACTAGCTGTTCTAGCGAATGGCGGCGCGTGCCTGAGAAAGCGGTGTTTTCGTGTTTTTCGTCCTGTAAATCTCAGTGTTTTTGTACGTCTTCATCGTGCTTATTTGCCTTAAAACGCACTTATGACAGAACATTTTTGCTCAACATAAACGAGCATAATCACGTAATGTTAAACTCCGCGGACGCCGAAAATCTTAAGGATCTGGGTCTGCTCCGAAGGCCTACTCAATCACCGAACCCCACTCCTGCACCTCGCCCACAATGGAGGCGCCACAAGCGGCATGCGAGGAAGCAGAAGAGGGGTAAGCGCGGAGGCATCCGAGCTAGGCTAGCGGCTAGTCCACACAAACCCGCTATCCCCTCCATCGTTCTGGCTAATGTAAGATCATTGGACAACAAACTGGACTACCTCCGACTACTTCGTTCATCTCAGAAGAATGTAAAGGACTGTTGTGTTTTTGTGCTCACGGAAACATGGCTCAGCGACAGGATCCCGGACCACGGCATCCAGCTCGACCAGCTAACATGCTACTGGGCTGACAGAGTTGTTGTTGCGGGAGGTAAGACCCGCGGTGGCGGACTCTGTGTTTACATCAACAATGCCTGGTGCCGCAACGCTGCTGCGGTCTGCAAATACTGCTCACCAATGTTGGAGCTTATGATTATTAAGTGCCGGCCGTTCAATATACCGAGGGAACATACAGCCATACTGTTGTGTGCTGTGTACATTCCTCCCTCCTGTAATGTCAACAAAAGGAGTGAGGCACTGAATGAACTGTTCCAGCACATCAGTGAGCAGCAGACAGCCCACCCTGATGCTTTTCTCATCGTGGCTGGGGATTTCAACCATGCTGACCTAAAGAGTGTGTTTCCCAAAATACAGCAACACATTGATTTTCCAACACGGGGAAATAACACACTGGACTTTGTTTACACCCAGAAAGGAGCTTACAAAGCCTTCCCGTTCCCCCACCTCAGCACCTCAGACCACATAACTGTCATGCTAATGCCTGCATACAGACCGCTCGTTAAAGTCACCAAGCCAGTTTGTAAGCAGATACAAATGTGGCCGGAAGGGTCCTCAGAGGCTTTACAGGACTGCTTTGACACCACAGACTGGAATATGTTCAAGCAGGCTGCTAGCTAAAACAACACCACTGACATCCAGGAGTACACAGAGGCTTTCACATCCTACATAAAAAAATGCATTGAGGATGTAACGGTCACTAAAACCATCACTGTCCGGGCCAACCAAAAACCATGGATGACAGGGGAGGTCCACAGGCTGCTGAAAGCTCGGGACGTTGCCTTCAGAACTGGAGATGAGGCGAGCCTGAGGACAGCAAGGGCCAACCTGTCCCGTGGCATCAAAGAGGCTAAAAGGCTGTACTCAAGGGGAATCTCTCTCCACTTCAAAGACAGCAGAGACACACGAAGTCTATGGCAAGGCATACAGACCATCACAGACTACAAGCCCCCACCACAGACCTGTGACAACACCCTCTCCCTGCTGAACGAGCATAACACATTCTTTGCTCTCTTTGAAGTGGAAAACCTCTGCACAAAAGTCTCCTCCCTCTCCTGGTGACCAGGTGATGACTCTGTCTCCAGACAGTGTGAGGAGATCCCTCAGCAGGATCAACACACGGAAAGCTCCGGGCCCCGACAACATTCCTGGTCGTGCACTGAGAGACTGTGCAGCGGAACTCACGGATGTCCTCACGGATGTCCTCACGGATGTCCTCACGGATGTCCTCACAGACATCTTCAACATCTCTCTCAACCAGGCTGTCGTCCCGACATGTTTTAAATCAACCACCATCATCCCGGTCCCAAAAAAGTCATCCCCCTCCTGCTTTAATGACTACCGTCCTGTCACACTTACTCCCATCCTCATGAAGTGCTTCGAACGGCTAGTCATGAAGCACATTAAGTCTGTACTGCCCCCCTCCCTGGACCCCTACCAGTTTGCATATCGGCCCAACCGCTCGACCGATGACGCTATCTCCACTACACTCCACTCAGCACTCACACACCTGGACAAAAAAGACTCCTACGTCCGAATGCTGTTCATTGACTTCAGTTCAGCATTCAACACTATGGCCCAATCCCATTTCACCCCTTCGCTCTACCCCTTTCCCCTACCCCTCCGTTTTGCGCGTTCACTTGTAGGGGTAGGGGTGTACCAATTTCCGTTAAGACAGAGGGGTAGGGGTAAGTGGTAGGGCTATATACCCCTCCAAACGGAGATTTTTCAGAGGCACACTCCGAACGGAGGGGTATGAGAAATTTCCCAGAATACCTTGCGAATCTCCAGAAAAGTTCACAAATGTTAGTGTTTTCTCCATTATTGATGGTTTAAAATGTTTGATAACCGTTGTATTGTCTTAAGTTTAATGTTATTCCAATGTGTAATGGTCCTTTTCTCCATAAAATGCACACGAAAAAAAGTCACTAATACAATGAGTAGTGCAACGTTATTTGTGACTTGAGGGATCGGTTGGAGCATTGAGTTGTGAACGAATTGCGAGCGTCCGTGCTAAAAAAGTGTTGCCAACGTAATAGCTGCCGGAGAGTACTGATGATGTATGCGATTGTTTAAGGGGTGTCCCAATTCGTAGGGGTTGACTTTCAAACCCTACCCCTTGTTGCTCTGCTTCAAGGGGTAGGGGTAGAAATTAGAAATGGGATTGGCCCTATAATCCCCCAACAGCTCACTCAAAAACTGGTCCAGCTGGGGCTCAACACCCCACTGTGCAACTGGTTGTTGGATTTTCTCACTGGAAGACCACAAGCAGTACGGGTCGGTAATACCACATCCAGCACCATCATTCTCAACACAGGGGCCCCTCAGGGATGTGTGCTGAGCCCCCTCCTCTTCACCTTGCTGACCCATGACTGCACTCCGTCACACAGCTCCAACCTCTTCATCAAGTTTGCGGACGACACGACTGTGGTGGGTCTCATTAACAAAGGGGATGAGACCTACTACAGAAGTGAGGTGAGCCGCCTGGCCGAGTGGTGCAGAGACAACAATCTCTCTCTGAATGTGGAGAAAACAAAGGAAATTGTTGTTGACTTCAGGAGAGCGCACACTCCGCATGCTCCTCTGACCATCAACGGTGTGTCTGTGGCCCCACCAGCCCCCATCATGCACACCTTCTATAGAGGCACCATCGAGAGCATCCTGACAAGCTGCATCACCTTGTGGTTTGGAGCCTGCAGTGCGTCCTGCCAAAAAACTCTCCAACGCATAGTGAGAGCAGCTGAGAGGATCATTGGTGTCCCTCTCCCCTCCCTCCAGGACTTCTACAGCACCCGTCTCACCAAGAAAGCCCTCTGCATAGCAGCTGATCCCTCCCACCCAATGCAAAGCTTCTTTAGCCTGCTGCCATCAGGGAGGAGACTGCGAAGTCTCCAGGCCAGGACCAGCAGACTGAAGGACAGCTTCCTCCATCAGGCGGTTAGGAAGCTAAACTCCTTCCCGGTTCTGCCCTGCGAACTTCCTGAACTGAACTGAGACTCACACATACACTCACACACTTACAACTAGACTCACTCACTACTACCATGCTCTCTTTGCACACTTCACCTCAATAATGCTCTTTTGCACAATATTTATATTCATATACATTATATGTACAGTTGTTCACCTCAATAATACTTTTTTTTTTTTGCACAATATCCATATTCGTATACATCATATGTACTGTTGTTTTACCCTAATAATGCTCTTTTGCACAATAATCATATTCTTATACACTATGTGTACAGTTGTATATATGGCAAATGACATATGGCAATTTTTAAAAAAAATTTTTATTGTACACCTTCTTATTAATGTTACATGTATGCACCTGGGGTCTGAGAGAAAAGTAATTTCGATTTTCGAATTTCGTATGTCCAGTACATATGGCAAAATTGACAATAAAGTTGACTTGACTTGACTAGCTCATAGTTCAAAAATTTAAAAACAAACGTGTTCACAGTATCATTCATCAGGCAGTAATATAAAGTTCGTTTAGTTAACGTCCACCAAAATATTAGACACGTTCATTAATTGTCATTCAATGAATGCTGCCCTTGGCAGCGATTGAGGATTGATGTTCTACAGGACGGTAAATGGTGAATACACAGCACAAGTTTTAAACACAGACCTTTTTTCATAGCGAACTTCTGGGCCTTAATGCAACTGTCTTTTTGTGTCGGGTCCCTGAGCCGTGGTCCTGGCCCCCTTCAAAGAATCCTAGGGGAAACACAAGGGTAGTAATGCCAGCAATATGTTAAAACATTTGTCCGTGAAGCATGGGATTAAGCCCCAAGAGTGTCATGTGTTCGGCAGCCTACGGAGGGGTGCTAACGTTGCCGGACAAACAAGCTCCGCTGTAACCTCCGTTGACGATGGTAATGCTCAAATTAAATGTCCTGCATTAGAGTAGCACATTATCGCTTTGCAACTGCAAGCAGCCTGCATAGTTTTTCATTATTAAAGCAGACTTGAGTACATATATTTCGGTTTCATGATGAGTTTTAGATGACAATGATGACGGGCACAGTCAGAATGCTACTACAACAGGTAGTCTTTTACACTACCTCTTGTCAAGTTGCTCAGTATGTTTGTATCAAGTATGTTCACCAGCCTTGTGCAGAAAATAATTTTGAGAAAAAAAATAAATGTTTGCTTTTGTTGCAAAAGACTGTGTAGAACTACTTTATTGGCCCCCACAGATTTCTTTGGGAATCGATAAGAGAATTGATAAGGAATTGGATTGATAGGCAGAATCGATAATGCCATTGATATTGATAAAAACTTATCAATACCCATCCCTACTAGGAGGTGTATCTTAGCGAAGTTACATGTTTTTGCACCTCTTTTCCGATTGGCCCATTCTGAAAACAGTGTCACTTTTCCATTGTTAAATAATTGCAAAAATCAGTCACAGGGGCTTATGATATAATAAATCTCTGTAAACAACTGTCACACAGGGCTTATTACTAAACAAAAAAAAAAACTACAGGACAATTCCATATCTGTTGAGGCGGGCTGATATTTATTTATTTATTTATTTTTTTTTTTACAGATTTTTTTGTTCAGCCTTGTCTTATCAGAAAAAAGTGAAATAGAGTGAAACTGCGATACAGCTCTTCAAACATGGCCATGCCTATCCATGTTTGACAAACCATATCCTAGAAACTGAACAAGATATATAAAAAAAAATCACTTTATTCTAATAAGACATGAAGAATGGAAAACCTGGACAAGAAATATGAAATAAATGCTTACCACAGTGTAAGAAATCAAGACTTTAGTGTTGAAATGATATGGCATAAAGCATACTTATGTCTCCCTCTCTTATTCTCTGTTATTCAGTGCTGTGCTATTTTGTTTGTTTTACTTCTGCAGTGCTGTAAAGTCTATACATCTATCTCTAACTTTACTCAAATACAGTATAATAAGAAAATACTGAAGTATTTCAGAACACCTAATGCCTCACTCTTTGGATATCACCCTTTGCTTATTCCTTTCTGACCAAGGCATAAATAGCAGGTTATTAATAGATTCCACAGAGTTGTTTGTTGTGATTTAAACATAGTGAAAATGTTTTGGGGACGAAGCTGAATGTTTGTTTTTTACGTTGAAACAGTCTCATGTTGGAACAGTCTGCAGTATGGTGTATGACAACACTCTTTGCATGTGAACAAAGTCATAATCTAAAAGACAGAGAAACATAAACTACAAGAGGCAAGACCTATATGCATGAGTTGGTACTGCAAATAAAACAAGATTGCAGAACAAATGACTTTCCACTTTTTCATATGAAAGTAAACACTGTACTGTTTCCTGTAACTTGAAGGCATTTTGAAGGATCATACAAATGCTTACATGTAGGCAGATATGTCCAGACTCGCGTGTTGTGTTATACGCTCCTTAAGTGGTTGCCAAATGCCGGTTCCTTTGTTCTACCTCAGATGCAATCAGGCACCTTCGTAAACATGCCTCATCTAATCAGTGCCGTCGGCGGGAAGATGCCACTCTGAATGAACGTATACACCGTGCTACCGTCATGTGAAGAGACAATATCCCTCTACTTAGCAGTGAGCCAGCTCATCAACAGGTGCCCAAAAACACATTTATTATTTTCAGTAAAAATTCAAGTGGACACTGTCTCTCCCACTTTGCATTCAGCGTCCTGCATTCCTTTGTAAATACTTTTGTATTTGGTTTTATCCCACCGTCTTTGTTGTGTAGGGAATCATTATTCCGAGCAGACAGCAAAAAAGGTACATTTATCTGTATTTATGCAAAGTAGTACATCCATACATTACCCAGGGACATTTAAATGTCATGGCAATCAAGGCATGGCAAGGTGACAATGCCTGTGACTCAGGTCTAGTAAACTCATCAGTCTCAATTGAAAACATTACTTATGGCATATGGTATATGGTATAACCCGACCACACCACAACCTTGGCTTAGCTAGAGAATAGAAGAGATGTGGGTTTTCCCCCCCCCTGCAGTAGTCATGCATAGAGCGTGCAGAAGAGGGAAAAGAGAGAGAGTTCGAAAGAGAGAGAGAGTGTGTGTGTGTGTGTGTTCCCTGGTGTCCATAATGTGTTGTATGCTTTTCTAACCAATGCCTGAGCACACTAGTTAACCTTTGCTGTAAAATGTACCACAGCTTTTCTTTCTTCATCCACCGCTGCTCACGCTGCCATAACTACAGGTCTTACTGTCACTTGCTAAAAGACTGTAGCACCCAATGCACGTACAACAAACTCAAAATCACCAACATCTTGAAGGACAGCAAATCACATAATGTGTAGCCTCCAAATGATTAGCGTAGATTAATGTGGTGCTGGGTTAAAAAAAAAAAAACAACAACAAAAAACACAGTTTTCATCATGGGACGGTCACATAACTTCTTTAATTTAATTGTTGTCAAAGTTACAGTAAAACTCTGAGAGATCAATTAAAGATGGGGAATAGCTTGCAAGTTTCAGTGAAGGCTGCTGGTAGAATTCTTATCAAGTACAACTTTTAATAAATATTTAGGTAATATTTTAGATTACAGAAAAGAATAGGTAAAATTATGTAAGGTGTAAAACTACATAATTTTCTTTGTGTAATATCATAATTACAAAAAATATGTATTTGCCTAGGTAAAATCCAAGATGGCAGCCTCGGTACAGTGCTCTCCTGCACTGGCTATATGCTCTTTTACACTACACCTGCATTATTATGTTTCCCTTGCACCTTCCTGTTTTTATTTTATTTTACAAACATTATTGTATAGTTTATTTTGTATATAATGTTGATGGTTGCCTATGTATATTGTATTGTCTCTTGATGCCCATCATGTGTCCATAGTACTTCTTCATATCACTGTATGTATACTGATGGATGTCCTTATTGCTTGTCAAGAGATCAATACACCTACCAGAGTCAGATTCCTTGTATATGCAAGTATGCAAGATAAAATAAAGCAGTAGATTTAAAGTAAAGAGTGTAAGATTTACAGTACAGTGTAACTGCTCAAATTCCCCACAACTATCAATAACTACACCCCAACACTGGATGTGAAGGCTGTAAAATATTTACAGTCTATTTCATTCATTCCTGTTCCACAATATTACACAAAAAGTTTTTTCTACCTACTCCTTACATAATAAATCATATGCTGTAATCAATGTTACAATATTTGTATAGTGTGTTTTGTGCAAGTACCAATATAAGGTATACAAAGAACATCTGAAGACCATAAAAGCAAACAAATACACGTATATATCCATGGCAACAACAAATTGGTAAGGATATCAAACAGATTGGTAGAAGTGTATTTTTGTGGCAACAGTCAAAGCTGCTGTATGCTAAACACAGTCTATGGTAAACATAATTTTAAACAGTAGTTATTTTCACTTAACCTAATTTGAGGGAACGGCTTTTTAATGATTTAAGTGCTTTACTTTCTTTTCTTACTTTTACTTCTTATTGTGTAACAAAGATTTCAACAGAAATGCCTTGGCGTATCTCCTAATGCAAAAGAGACGGATCAATCAATGTCAAGTGGCGAAGGCATTGGTTTTTGAAAATGAGAAATTGAAATTGAGTGGAAATTGAAAGTGGAGATGGGGGTGGGGGGGGGGGGGTAGTGTGATTGGTTTGCATATACCATATAATAATTGTATACCATAATAATAATCATTCTGGCAAGCACCCCTGTTCCAAGGGGTCCTTCATGAGAGTGGAAAAACCAAGACTCAGTAATAACCCAGCCCCACACATCCACCTAGAAGGAGGAAAATGAAGCAACAGGGTTTGGTGTGACTTTACCACCCCGTGCTCAAAGGCCCACCTCTGCACTAGAGGTGAGGGGAGGAGAGTTATAGTGGCTCGCTGGCTCGCTGGCTTCTGAAACAGAGATTAATTTGGCCCTAGCTGCAGAAGTGGCTACCATTAATCAGCACTTAATGTGTGTACCGGTATGTGTCTGTGTGTGCGTATGTGTGTCATTGTGAAAGTGTATGTGTGTGTCTGTCTCTGTGTGTGTCTTCATGAAGGTGTGTGTGTATGTGTGTCTTTGTGAAAGTGTATGTATGTGTGTTAGTGTGTGTTTGTGTGTCTGGGAGTATATCAAAAAGAGTTGGAGCCCTTTGTGGAAACAGCCCAAGTGCATTCCTTGGAGAAGACTGAATTAACAGACTCCTGCAGCAGTACACTTTCAAACGCAGCGAGGAGGTACATAGTACCAACTCCTTAACACTCTCCACATCTTTCATTTCCAACACAGCTCACCAATATGAGACACCCTTTGCTTTTTAAACACAACATAGCTCATCAATAAGAGCACTTTCAAACACGCCATCTCTTCAACAGCCTCATCTCATCAATATGATGCTTCAAATTGTAATACTACATCCTCTAAAACAGGGGTCGGCAAATAAGTTTGGACTCGCGAGCCAATTTTTTTTTTTTTTTGACAATTCAATCGCGGGCCATCATCATCATCAGGCAAACCATGCTTTCCTACTGAAAAAAATGTATTAGCCTATATCATAGGCCTATATGCGACTCTACTTATAGGCCCATCATTAGCTATAGGCAACAAAATAAAATTAAAAAAGCTCCTGTCATCCGTCATTCAACAGATAAGCTTAGTTGTCACTGTCCAAAGCGACAAAAAGAAAAGTTGTTAGCGAATGTAAGACGTACAAAGAAGAGTGGAAGGAAAGGTCTGCGTCAGCCTACCTGAATTTATGAACATCCAACATCTGATCCTGCAAGGAAGTTGTAGCCGTTTGCAAAGAATATAAGGCACCACGCGACGACGCATAGCCAAATAAACATATCCACTTGCTAATTGGTTCTCTTTGCTAAGTGCTACGAGACTTGTCTTTTGTAAAATGCGCTATACAAATAAAATTCAATAGAATTTTGTTTAATTTAATTGCTGACGGCTGGATAGCCTATATACAGAGCTGCAAGATCCTGGTTCAGGCACTTACAGCGCAGCAAAAAGTTACAAATGTGTCCCTCAACGTAGCATGAATTCTCACAACAACAGGCTGACGCAGAGGTTAAGGAAGTGATGGGGATAGTGTAATGAAATCTGTTGAATTGTTGTTTTTGACAGCAAATATTATAGGTTTTTATTTTAATCAACCTCATCTGGCGGGCCAGATATTATTGAGGGTGGGCCAATTTTGGCCCGCGGGCCGCTATTTGCCGACCACTGCTCTAAAGTGTTATGGGTGCACTCTAGGACTTAGATGGACTTGCACTGGGTTTGAGTTATCTATTCAGCTTTCTATAGAGATGAGAGAACAGTCAGTTTCATGGAAACTATAATTTCCATAATGCCATCAAAATGCCACAGTATTTGTTTCATAATGATAACTAAATAATGTTTGTTTTTATTTTATTCATTTTATTTACTACATGCAAGTTCAAATACATAGTATGAGTAAACGTGTGTGATGAGTGTTCTTAATTGCGTAATTTTACAGTAGGAGTATTCTGCAGTAGTAGTATTGCGTATGCACAGTAGAGAGGGTATATGTGTACCACCATCTATCTGCTACAGTACATACAGTAATACTCTGCCCTGAGATCCCATCCCAGAGCGTTTAGCTGCTCACTCTCCTCAAAGCAGCCTACAGTACATACACCCTCTGGATCCTACGCTAATTATGTGAGGGAGAGATTCTTGGGACCCATTGTGACATGTGGAGGGGTGTGGCCTTTAC
Organism: Limnothrissa miodon; assembly: GCA_017657215.1. Lineage (NCBI taxonomy): Eukaryota > Metazoa > Chordata > Actinopteri > Clupeiformes > Clupeidae > Limnothrissa > Limnothrissa miodon. Next base: position 558,226 of record JAGFZM010000079.1, on the reverse strand, counting down.
AGTTCACAGCCACACAATTGCAGGCAAATGTGATGAAATTTCCTTAGGAGTAGGAGTTATTAAGTAATTAATAAATAATGTATTTAATTGATTAATAAATCAAATAAATAATTAAAATGAATTCATTAATGTTAGTTAAAGCTGGGCTAAGCAACGTACTGTTTTTTTCTCTCACAAGCTCCCTCTAAAGACCGCTGTATTGCATTGTATTGCACTGCATTCTATTGGAGGCGGATCGCTGCTGTTGAACATTGCAAATGCTGTATCTACTGTTGTAGGCCACAGTGGCGCATTCTACACCATTCGTTCGCCGCGTAATGACTCATGTTAGCATACTAAACAGTATGAAACGGATTAATAAACTAAAAATGTTGCTTAGTGTGCCTTTAATAGGTTTAATGGTCGTTTAAAGTGCCTGAGTGTCAAGACTCTATACACAAAGTGAAGTAAAGAATTTTTACGAGACCCCATCACTGGGCTATGAAAGAGGTAACAAAACTACTAAGTATATAACCTCGTCTTAAAGGGGACATATTATGCAAAAACTCTTTGAGTTCATATTTGGCCCTCTACTGTTCTTATAAACTCTCCAAGCGCGAAAAAAACCCGTCCATCCGTTTTCTGATGGTCAGTAGAAAGACTTTGGTGTCAAGAATATTATGCTCCTGTGAGCCATTTAGATGGCTCCCTTATTTTCACGTCACACTAAGGGAATTGGCATAGACCAACCCCAGCACCTGTCGAATCCCCACCCATCTAGCCAAAGCTAATGTCTATCTGCTTAGATTGAAAGATGTATCTCTCCGTATTACCTGGGCGCTTTTTAAAATGCTGCCGCCAGTTTTTCAAGTTGAGAAATACGTCGGGTTCTTTTTGGAACAGCTGACCAATCATTGTCAGGAATCAAAACTCTGGCGTCCTGTGGCAACCAGCAGTAACAGGAGACGGTCGAGGTAGAGGATTATAAAATGTCAACTATTAACACCATGAGCGATATGACTTGCCAATTTCACTGTGTAATAGTATTGATCTATTGAGTACAGTTATCCATATTTGGATTTTTTTGTTTACCAGTTGTCTTTATTTCAAACCTTTCAAAAGTTAGCATGTTAGCTAATATACGTGAGATTAGCTCACGTTCATGACATGGGAAAAAAAAAGTTATCAACTGATAAATGCTGCCAATGCTTTTTTTGTACTAGAAAAAGCCTTGGGGTCGGTGTTTTTTACTTAAAAAAAACCCACCCAGTGTGAACAGCTTCTAATGCTTGTTAAAGTATTGTCTGGGTTTAAATGAAATGTTTATCATGTTATCATCAGTGGAGGCGCGCCATCAAGTAACGTTAGTCTAAAAGCCCATAGTCTGACGTTAGCAGTTGTAGTTTTATAAAACTTTATAAAACGTTACTTGAACTATTTTATACTAGCTTTGTTGAGTTTAAAATGTTAGCAAATACTAAATGTTGTAAAGAGATGGCATTATGTTTCTAAAAAATAACCTTATATTAGGCTACATTGTTGTGGCAAACTAAACATGGTAGGCTAACAACTAAGGAGGGATCCAATGGTAACAAATATGTTTATTAAATAAGTTTATTAAAAAAGTTGACTAAACATTCAGAAACCGCTTGCTGCATTCTTTCTGTTTGTGCTGGTGGATCCTCTTGTTCGACATCGGGGTCTGATACCGGCTCTATTTGCAGTAATTGTCGAGCAGCGTAAACAGTTCACGCAGCCGGAGGCTTCTCATGGGCAGGGCGGGGCGTGACCAGCAACAGCTTATTTGCATAAAAGTGACAGAGCCCTTAAACGGCTTGTAGTACAAATTTATGATATTATATATTGGTTGTATGTGAGTATTGTTATTTGTGATCTTATGACTTTATCTTCAGTAAGTTCCCAAATGGTAATATGTAATGTGTAATAAGACTAAGCCGTCTGGGAAGGGAAAGCCTTGAAGTGTTGAAGACCACTTACATGTAATATTCATGTGACCACTGTTTGCTGTACAGGATCTGCGAAGACCATTTAGTCTGAGAGACGAGTTGTTAATTAAAGGCAATACACACTGACAGCAATGACGAAAGGGAAATTAGCCTTAAATATGCTTCTGTATCACAGCTCGGGAGGCCAGTTCAGAGGTAATCACCTAGGTGGAACCTTGATGCTGCGTCCTCCGGACTTCTCCCATAGTCCGTAGTGCGTAGTTGTTGCAACCAACTAATAAATGTTCTCACCATTGTTCACAGCACCCTGACCGTCTCTGTTTGCGCAGTTTATGTTTTCGGATCACAGCAACGATTCAAATTTATTCCTACAGGCTCAATTTGGGAGAGACCGAAACTGGCAAGAATAGAGCAGGTGAAATCTATTTATGTGAGAGTGATTTTGTGCAAAGAACTTCATGAACTTGATTTGTATAGCCCATAGACCCATTCTAAATTGTTTAAAAAGAGGATAGTATGTCCACTTTAATGAAGCCCCCTAAGACCCATCAATAACTCACAATTGGGATAACAGCGACCAGTGATCATTTTCTACAATGTACTGTAAGTACAATGTACAGTGGAAAAAATATAAATAGTGTGCTACCTAAATAGTGTTAACATCTCAGAGGCATCCGTTTGCCAGCTCAACACTTCAACACCATCCGAATATTTTGTGTCATATTAGTGCATGTCTTGCGCTGTACACCGCTTCGTGTATATATTATTCAACTCCGAGTGTGTCTGCTAAATGTGAAGACAAGAGCCCACAGGAGAGACGTGAGGGTAGATCATGAGGGTTTTGTTAAAGGTCAATGCATCCCTCGCTTCCTTTGTATTGCGTCGCGCATAGCAAGAGTGCCAGAGGGACGGACGGACCGAGAAGAAGGCCGAGGCGATTGCGCGACTCGACGAGACGCCTCGGGTTTCAGCCGTGAATAGCTGCGAGACCTTGAGCTCTATTTTGAGACGTGAACAGCTGAGCGACAAAGTGAGTGTGTGAGAGAGAAGGAGAAACGACAGAGAGAGGCAGAGAGGGCAAGAGACATTAGAAAGCAATATCTGGATAGAGAGACTTAAGTAAGAGGGGGTGGAGATAGAGAGCATAGACTGTATAGAACCAGCATGGGAGAGAGATGCAGACAAAGAGAGAGAGAGAAAGATGCGAGAGAGGGGAGTGGAGAGCAAGAGATGCAGACAAGGGGGGGGGGGGGGGGGGGGGGGGG
>JAGFZM010000079.1:514567-547690 GCA_017657215.1 Limnothrissa miodon | reverse complement strand
CCCCCCCCGTGCGTTTTAGTTAAATAGCTTCGTATTCAGCAAACTCGTTCTTTTCATTCCGGGAGATAAATTACGTTTGATTCGTCTGTTCAGTGTCAGGACTGATGAACCCTGAACTTTGCGGGGTATTTGTTCTGTGTGATATTTTGCTTTGTTGTTTTTTTTTATGAGAGTCTGCGGTCTTTGCACTTCAAGGCGTTCTGCGCGAATTCATTCATCCAACGTTCCATCACAATAAAACGATAACGATAATCTCATGAGTGTGTTTCCTTCTGAAAGACGAAGTTATATTTACACAAGAGGAAGAGGCTGTATCAGTTTGAGCTAACGAAGCTTTGCCTGAATTTAGCTGAATATATCCAGCTAGTTAACCCTTGTGACATTCATTCTGTTATAGGGCGAATTTAACTATGTAAAGAAACAGTGTCACCCCCCTGTTAATAATAATGCCTGTTTAGAATGTGTGCGTTCGTGTGTGTGCATGCGTGCATGTAGGCACTCATAACTGACGGTCCAAATGATGGCAGGATTTGAGGTGGGCCAGGTGTGTATGGAGTAAGCTGTCAAAACTTTTCTCAACAAGTAATCCCTGTGAATGGGGCGATGACGTATTTTGACAGTTGAGTAACGTGTGCGAAGTCCATAATATTTTTGAATTCGTATTTTTTATGCATGACTGAACTCATTTGAGAACTCACAAATGTTTATTTTATGCACAACTAAATACGCACGTGTATCAAATATATGGACACAAATATTTTGACAGCAATCTTACTCCATAGGTGTGGGGGTCCGTGCTCAGTCTCTCTCACAACCAAGGGGTCCTTGAGCTGAAAAAGGTTGAAGACCCCTGGCCTAATCAAAATACACATATATTTCAGATGAGTGAAATATTGAACATGACCTTTTTTGCTAGCCAAATCAAAACACATCACTAATGATCTACCGTATGTTTTGTTGCTATCTTTTATACTACTATAACATTTAGATAGTCACCTGAAGCTCTGAAGATCCAGCTCTTTATTAATAGGATTCACTGCACACCATGCAGTATGCAAAAATAAATTATTTGTTAAAATTTATGAATTTGTCACATATCCTCAATGGTTAGCATTTTGCATGAATTGCATAGAAGCCTCCCAGATAGCAGATATTGAAACAATGTAGAATCAATTGATTTGTCAACATTAAGTTATCGAATCAACGTCGGATTTCGATGTTGATTTAACATCAGTTTGCACTCAAATGTAATATTGAAACAATGTTGATTTATCAACTATAGACCAACGGAATCTCAATCGTATTGCAACTGATACTGATATTGAATCACCATTGAAATTCCAACGTAACTGTAGATCAATGCGATTTCAATTCTATATCAATTGATAAAACCAGAAGATATTGTTCAGTTATTTAACAATAGGCCAGAAAACACACACAATTGGCCTAGTCAGGATGTCCATTACCTACGTGAGTTTAGTTTGCAAGTCAATTTTGAGGTAGTAAAATTTCAAGTAGATGCTTTTTAGGGGGAAAATTATTTATTTGATTTTATTTAGCCTAACTTTAATTTGACAAGATCGACTTTCATACCGTAGCCGCAAATGTTGAGTGAGGGTATCTGAAACACATAACGGAAAACACTTACGGTTAGGCTAGTCAATGCCGTAATTTTTCTGAAATAAATAGCTGATAGAAAAGAGCTGTCATTGACACCGTAGATAGGTTATAACTCCAGCATGATGGATATAGGATCAGATGGTTCTCAGCGCACGTAAGTTGTAATATAGGGTTAACGTAGCTCAGCTAAGGTAATTTTCAGTAGGCTAGTTTGTGTAACTTATTCTATGCTAATAAGTGAAGGCTAGAGACAGTTGAAGGGTTAGAACTTTTGGTGTTAGTGTTGGGTTTATTTTTATTAGTAGGCCTAATAGCCTACAATTGCAATAATAATTACGAAATAAACCATGAACATAACATTGCTAGCCATATGGCTTTATTAATTCAAGTGTTAATGAAGACTGGAGATGCTAATTTTGGTGGCGGTTTTTGAAAGTTAGCCAGGTTGTTGATTAGAGGGGATGTTGCTTAAATAAAGCTATGACAGCATACAATGACAGCATCTAGCCTATCCCACTATACATTTAACTTCGTAGTGCAGACATGCATTCATAGATATGATAAAAGTTCTTTCCACCCAGTAAGTTTATGCGACCATTTTTGTGGTCATAAAATCACTTACAAATCATTTTTTCTGTTAGACTGGTCTGTTGTGTAGCAAACGGCGATTGAGCGCACCGCTGTACAGCCCTGTATAGTAAATACGGAACTTGCAACTTCTGAGGGAGTGAACACTACAGCAATACAGTTAACTGTACAGAGCTCCCCCTACAGGTTTGTGGCGTTTAATGCAGGGTTAAAAAACAGACTTACTGAGTGCCTCTTTAACTGAAATTGATTCCAAAATGAATGAGACAAAGAGCTATTGCTGGTCTACCAAACGATGATCTCGGTGAATTGTAGGTCCGTGACTTTTAAATAATCTTTCCCGGTCAACTATGTAACGATGCTTTTCGACAATAAACATTTCCTGGTCAATTAAAAATCTATTAATTTTCAATGTTACTATCATCACCAAATATCAACATTCTATAAATAATAAGGACAACTATGTATCCAGGGGTTCAATTGGGCCGGGGCTGAATCAAAGATTCTAAAACACAAACGTTATGTTTTACTTTTCCAGTCGGCTACTTCTTCCTCAGCGAGTCAGAGACGTTAGTTGAGGCTGTCAAACAGAGCACGCACGCTGGTACACTATATACGAGAGGTTGATACAGCAAGATAGAAGCAGACAGACAAGGTGTGTGCGAAGAGGTGCTTAAATGAAAAGAGGTGGTTAAATGAGTCGCTGTCAGTTGATTTCCATTGTACATTTGGCCAGTTCAGTTTCCATACATGAGCCTGCTAGCATACCTCAGGTAGCTACGAATAAAATGCTAACATAATGACATGAAGTTGACATAAGCCTAACGTCATGTGAAGTTGGGCTACCTCTGGCAAACAAATACAACAAATAAAATCAACTGTTTTGACTACAGATCATGCAAGCCTTGAAAGTTTCTCATAAAGGGTCAATATTTAGGCTACACTAACATATTGAGCATTTCCCCTCTACAGTACAGGTATTTGTGACAAGATTTAAAATGTTCTGACAGCCATAATATCCCAATAGCAATTTGATTTGGTGCTATAATGGTCGTGTATCTTGTGTGGTTAAGGTATGACAGGTCTGTGACGTTTATTATATTTCATGTCATGCATTTATGCCAGTACCAATTCTGACTCCAATCTTTAGGCTACTTAAAAATTCCCAGTATAGTAGGCTATCTGAGTGAGTTAACAATGCACAAAAACATAGTGTAGTAAAGTGTGTGTGTGTATTCTGTGCGTCAAAAAAATAAATAAATAAAAAAAATAATAATATAATAAAATAAATAAATATATAATGTTCGCTCCAACCCCAGACCCGAGCCCCCCCACATAGCAAATCCCAATTTAACCTGTATGTATCAATGTTGTTTCTAGCCTGTTCACTTCCTGTGACGCTACATTCAATTTCGCGAGCAAGTCAGTCTGGCCATGGTGCCGATTGAGAGGAATTATTTATCCCAAATCTGTGGGCACCAATGAGAAACGAGCTTACGCCTACGTCATCGGAATGAGTGGTCTGACTGGTAGTAGATTCGTCAAGTAGTCTACAGAGGCATCTTATGAATGCAGATTAAGCCCGCCTCCCAGAATTCATTTAGCAATGTAGCATGGCCAGACTAAGCTTGTAAGAGCTTTTCAGTCGCGTTAGCCAGGCTATGTTGTTTCAATATGCACTACTTTCAATATTATGCTTCGTCGGTTTTGCAATGTTGATTCAACATTTATTTTGCATCAGAATTTCAATGTCAACCATTCTGATGGTTCAGATGGAAAATCAATATCTTTTCAATGTCAGCTTACTATCTGGGCTATTAATCCTAATCAGACTGATTGCTAATAACATCTGCCATGGTTGCATTATCCAGTAGGCCACATTAACACCACAGTAGTAGTTTAACCATTTTACCAAAGTAGGAAGGCTACTGATAACACTTTGCAGTTATTATTACGCCTAGTCTCAGGGTGTTCAAATAACATTTTCACTAAAGGGGGTGCGTAACTAAACTTCTGACGCACAGAAAGAACAGGACATTTGATTTGATAGTGAAAGTGAACTTAACAGCAACGAAACATAGACGTATGAATGTAGGCTACAACTCCAATAAACCATGAACAGATAACTAGAGCAGGCTGCTCCGTCATAAAAACGCGTCTTACCGTCATGCAGTAAGCAAAGACAAGCTTTTCTCCCTGGTGTCGTTGATATCATCCATCCCTATAGTTGTATTTCCACTAGATTTTAAAATCAAATGTCAATTGTTCAGTAGTGCTCTGTTTGATTTGCTTGTTTTTACCTCTCTTCACTTGTTTCGTTTGGTAGCCTACCTCTAAAAGTTTCCCTTAAACTCGGTCAACTGCCAACAACCAACAACATGCCATTAACTCAAATGTTTCTGCATCGACACTCGGCATGGGTTGCTCCAGTACAATGCTGGCACTGGCACGTCAAAAAAAAAGTGTCTACTGAAATTATTGTTCTAAAATAAATGTGTGATTAAATTAATATTTGTGATTTATCAAAATTAAATGCTAAATACTGGTCGGGACTTTTTGTCTTCTTAGAATATTGCTCCCGACTTGTCCCTATGATCCCCATGCAAACCTACCCTTGCTGTAATATGTAGCCTACAGTTGATAAGCATGTATTTGTCATTTTTGTAATGTAATACTCTTTGAGATGTTTGTGCCAACCTCTGTGTTGCTAAATACAATGTTGAGCAGAGGTAAGTCTAAGGTACAGAGGTAAGCCTACTTACACAGTGACATCAGCCCAGCAAGCAGCTACAGTATGTAGGTCTACTTACTGTAGTCATTCAACTTAGTCACTCACAGCAAATCTGCATGGTCTGTCTTGGAGAACACATAACACATAAGGTGAGTTACTAATGACCTGGAGGAGTCACTATGAGTTATCTGACACCAGAGGAGAGCACATTTTCTGTTTGTCTGAACCATCAACTACAGCTGCTCATTTTCAACCACTACAAGTCACAGATTATTTTGTCGTAGCTATGGATGACTAATCATCTTGTTCATGTCGTTATGGTCTCATCTCGTGCGTGTGTGGAAGCCACGGATTTCTGGTATACGCAGGTCTACTGAACTATGGCCCTGAGCAGGCTGAGATGGTAATCTACTTAATTAAATCACAGCCCATGTTCTCTGATCTATTTGCATGGGCTGCTGCTAGCTAGACATCTAGTACACACATGAAGACATGCTAGACCACACACACACAGAGAGAAAGAGACAGAGACACAAACCCACACACACAGACAGATAGAGAGAGAGACACACAAACACACACACCTCATCCTCTTGCCCTAAATCTGTGCATTTGAATGTTGTGTTAATCAGGCTGAAATTACAGGCCCATATTATAGTCATTCACGCAATCCAGCGCACACAGCCCAGCTGTTGCTCAATCAGAGGAGTATAACTCACCTAAGGTCTGTCAGGGGAGCGTGGCAAACTAGCTGGAGCAGACCCAAAGAGCGTCCCTACCACCTGCTCCGGATGGCACCCCCATGGCATGGCATGGCAAGCACATGGCATGACACCCACCCCCCATCACCACCTTTTAGCCACATGCAGCGACCTTAGGTTCTGTTTCCATTTGTGACCTTTCTTTTTTTCTTTTTCCCAATTACTTTTTTTTCCTGTTGATTGTTTTTGCCGTTCTTGTGATCACCCCCCACCCCCAAGCAATGATGCCGTGCTGTTGGAAATCTGTAATTGCTCCGTCTGATTTGGGTGGATTAATCAATGCAAATTCTATGCTAATTGACGTGGGGTTTTGATAACAGAAGCAGATGGCTTTTGTATTGTTCTTGTATAGACTCAGGTGGGCAGAGGGTCGGACGGCTTCAAAAAGACTCAGGATGCAGGGGGCCAGGGAGGTCTGAATGTGTCAGCTCACCCCCATCACCCAAAGAAAAGGCATCCGAGTTCTTATACATGCCAAGTTCACTATTACTGAGTGTTTTTTTAGCACTACAGTCAATAGATTTCAATCACAACAGCCTAATCCTTTTGTGTTTTTAATTTTCTTTTTCCTGTCCCTTTTTTAATCTTTTTCCCCCTTTCCTTGTTTCTCTGACTCACGCTCCTTTCTTTCTCATTTAAATGGACCAGCAAATGAATAAGCCTGACATAATGAAGCGGTTCAGGCTTTGGAAGCGGCGGGGTGTTCGCACGTTCGCTCTCCCATCAACACACATCCATCTCATTAAAAAAAAAAAAAGTGGCACCCCTGTGATGCCTCCTTAAACAAGACCCACACTGGGCCGCCTCCGAAAAAACACACGTCCTATCCAGCCCTAACCCATATATTTCTGATACTGTCATAGCCTGTGCAGGAGCAGGAGCCTCTTATTAATTAATGAGAGTTGGATCTCATTAACGGTGCCGAAACACCAAGATCAAAGATTTCTGCGGGAAAATATTATTGATGATGGGTAATTTGTCTTTTAAATTAAACGCAGAAAAATATCAGTTTGTACTTGGAGGACATTCAGATGCAATTACAGTAGCTTTATTTATCATTTACTAGGAAGTCAAGGCAAGCCTCTTTCTCTTTTCCCTGAGTTTACTGCAGGCTAAGAGACTGAAAAAGTGCATTATCACTCTAATGTATAATCCATTGAGTCTTGCGTAGGAGGAAAAAGCATTGATATGTTTTTTTTTTAATTTGCCATTGTTTGTGGTGTTAGTTAGATTTTTTTTCTCTGTACTGTGAATGCCTGGTCAGATGCAAAAGGTTCGGGTTTGGATGAAATCATCCTCCATGGGTCATGTCTTGATGATTCTTCAAGGCTCATGACTCAAAGTGTTAAACTCAAACTTCACCACAAATCCTCAGATTTCCATTGAATTTGGTTTGTGAATACAGAGTGTATTGAGGTGTTATCAGCAAGTAAGGGAAGGGCAGATGGTGTCCCTGGGCTAAAAGCTACTATATACGATAACATTTTTTTCTGAAATAAGGTGGACAAAAACTAAATAAATCCGTTGTCAGACACATGCTGCTCCTTTGGCCAAGCTACATAATGTGTGTTCTGACAGGTCATGAATGACCGCAACCCAAATCAATTTTAGTAAGATATATACTGTATACACACACACACACACACACACATATATATATCTATCTATCTATATATATATATATATATATATATATATATTCTTTATCTTCTATTTTTTACCTTGATGCATTCTCCACAGTCAACAGGGTGAAAGCCAGTAACAGCGGGAAAGGGAAGAGATTGTGTGTGAAAGGTGTAAGCAGAAGACTACATGTTGAGCTTGACGGTTCGCCCGTCCAGTCCTAAATTGCCTCTTTTGTACAGCTGCATCATTAGGAAGACTGGGTCCATCTTATAAAGAGTTTTAGCTGTTAGCTGTCAGCCACTGCTGAACACCCCAAACAGACCTATACACACACGCATGCACATTCTTGGGTATTTATCCATCAAAGATCTCCCCGCTGTGGTTATCCATCGTCATCGGATGCTAAAGAAAGAAAAATAATCACTCCCAACTCCCAACGGGTCTGGGTTTGCGCTAAAACTCCTTTGTTGCCAGTGAATCATGAGATTTCAAAGGAGCCAGGTTATAATCAATCAAACCCAATATGGTGGGAATAAGCACAGGGGAGGAGTGGAGAGGATGACACTCTCATGCTTCATTCCACATCGCCTTTAATTTCTCAAAGTCGTTTTAGTGGAAAGAGGCCGAGGAATGTGTGTGTGTGTTGGTGGTGGTGGTGGGGGATGTGTTTTGTACCTGTTTTGTTAGGCGCTGATCTCGTAGGACTCCAAATGGCATGCTGGCAATCAGGAGATAAATTTCACTCAATTAATGGGGAGACACACGTGCAGGTCTGATGGTATGATGTGAATATGGCTCAAGTCCTTCCCTCACATCAGATCACAGCCAGGCAGGGAAATGTAAGCAGGCAGACTGTGGGACAAACACAAACATAATTTGCAAACACGCACACACACACACACATCACACACACTTAAACACTCGCATGAACGCACATGCATACACACTTGCACGCACGCAGAAGCACACACACACACACGCATATGGACAAACACATGCCAGCAAAGCACACACATACAGAAACACGCACACACAGACTTGCACACATGCACATGCCTGCACACGCACACCACACACACACACGCCTGCACACATACACACACACATGCCTGCACACATAGACACAGAAAATGTGTGGCATGTTAGAGAGGGAGGGGATCTTGGCAGGAGCCTGAGCAGTTTGTAGGCTCTCCAGGCGTCTTGGGGATGCCAGGCCCAGCGGGAGCTTCTCTGCCAGAGCGGAGGAGAACTGACTCAGGGAGAAAGCCGCCTCCATTGCTCATCCTGCCATGTCAAATCTGATTGGTCATTAGGAAGTGGCACTGCAAATCAAGCCTTTCATTGAGACAGAGCACTGGGCTCCTTCCACACCTGTTCCAGAGCTTGATAAGAACTCGACTTGGCTGACAGAGTCCCTGGACAGATTTGTCAAGTGTCAACGAAGGCAAAAAAATTAGGCATTTCATGTGCTACCATCCTTGTGTTTGGAGGTGAATTACTGAATTAAGTCAGTCATACATTAAGTTATATGTAGCTATAATGTAGAGCATTATGTGTGATATTTGTAAAAATTGTAAAGTGACTAAATATATAGTGTTTGATAATATATAATATATATAAACATTTATTGTTAAAAACATATTTTTTGTGTGGTGAATGTGCAGATGTTCTGAAGATGTAGTGAGTAAAATTCAAATGCATTCTCCTATTGAGGTTCACAACAACAGGGCATGTAAATTATAGTTACATTCAAACGCATTCTCCTAGTGAGGTACACAACAGGGCATGTGAATTATTGTTCTGTGTATAAAGGAAAGTTGGAGTTTAATGGAAACACCAGGGGAGAGCTACTCTCCGTGATGCTCTTGAGACGTGCACAAAAACCCGTCCGCTCATCTGTCGAGCCCCATCATGCTCCCAGACGCCCCATCAGTAAAGGCCGTCTTCAGCCCCAAACCATTTTGAGGAGAGGAAAAATCTTCTTTGACAAATGCCAGGCCTTTACCCACCCACCCACACACTCGCCACAACCAAACCCTCCTCTTCCTCCATTCATCTTTGCATAAATGATGTACATGCTTGAAAAGTGTCTTTTTGATAGAATCCTCTCCCTATCTCTCTCTCTGTCTCCCGCTCTCTCAGCCTACCTTCCTCATCTTCTTTGGGAACAGAGGCATGTACGATATGCAAGAAGAGGAGAGTCCTCCGAGCCCTGCTCATTACAGCCCTGACCTGCATCAGACCCACCATTTTGGTGAAGGGGGGCTAGTTAACCCATCCACTCCCCCTCCCATAACACGTGGCCTTTCTCAAGACTATAGAGTTTGCCGGTGAGGTTCCGGAAGTGATTTTCCCATTAGTTTTTCCCATTGACATTTAGATTACAACCCACGCTATCCGAATTACGGAAGGAAGACGTCTAACTAGCTACGGCATAACAAAACGATTGGTTGTGCTCAACTAGACGCCAAAATATAATGTGATCTCCATTTAGTTTCAGTAAAAACGTCTTTTTTCTGCGATTTCCCTTAGAAGTACTTCAGTACCCATAATCCTGAGCAATCCCACAATCCCAGCAACGCATCTGATTCGTGGACAAGTACGTTGCCATGGATGTGTTTGTTGAAGTCCAGGAAAGCAAACAAGTTCACGAATGTCACCGTAGCCTACCTCACAACCATGGTTTTGCTCGTTTTACTGCTCGTTTGACACGACCCTTAAGCCTAACCTAATTTCAACTAGGCATCCTTACCATGTCATTTCCATTTCCCTAAGATTTATAAATTTAATATGCTCATTTTCTTACCTTTCTGGATTAACATTAGTTTTTCTCTGTATCTGGTGATATGAAGGGTATGTAACGTGGTAAATGGCAGTTGGGCTAATTAAAAACAGTAAATTCAGTTGTTGTGGTGCAATCTATAACAAATGGAAATTACCACAAATTCTGATAAATGCTTTATTGTACCCGTCATTATCAATTCTTTATTCAGGAGAGCTTGACAGAGGCATTTGTAGGGAACCGGTGGAAACTGCAATGGTGGACACCAAAGCGGTGGTTGCAGTCGGGTACTAAATAATGTACCATGCTTTCGGTTAAAAAAAAACGGATCTAAAACTTGATTGATGCAAATCTGAAGATATATACAATATTACAACACTATTTACACAAACTACTGAGGAAATACGCAAAAATTTAGCTATTCGATTGCAAGAGCAACATCGCGTGGCTGTCGTCAACTCCAGGAGATTCAAAAAGAACGTTGGGCGCAATCGTCTTTGGGATAGGGTAAGTACTGGCTTCTGGGATATGTAGTTTCTAAAGTCGGGGGTAAAAATATGTACACAGTCTTGTACCTTTGCCTTTTTTTAGCCTTTTCTTTAGTTTTTTCACTCTGAACGGAAGGTTACACGGTCATCACCTACCCCGTAGCTGGATAGAATGAGTCGGGACTTTAAACGCTTTTAAAACGCGATTTTATGGAAAAGTCAATGGCAAAACGGGAGCCTTGGAACCACTTCCTGGTTGGAAGTTCCGGGTTCAATGGCCAACTCTATTCATTACCTTCATGTACTGTATCCACCCCCAAACCCTCATCTCTAGACAACCCCACCCCCACACTTTATTTTACCCCATTCTACACACCCCTTTTTATGCAAATAGACTGACTACATACTACATATGTAATTTCTCTGCATTTTTTACATCCGTAAAATGTAATTATGTGGATGTGCCATGGGTGGTGATTTCCCAAGTTCAAAGTTCATACTTAGAAGCTGGCTGCCCTCTGAATTACCTCTGTCTTATATGTATGTGAAAAAGGTAGAGTGTCTTATTTCATACTATAATAAAAAAAATCTCACAAGATAAAAACAATAGCTAGAAAATAGGAAAATATGTAATTAATGAAGACAAAGTGTTTAAATATATCATTGTTTTAGCCTTCTTGTACAGGTATTCACACATTCCATACAGGGGAAGGGAAGTGAGGTGTTTGTGGTTAAAAGGCAGTAGTGCCCTGTATTTCGAACATTACATGTCTGTGATAATTGTGCCCTTTAAGTGTGCCCTCATCAAACCCATTCTATGGCCCATGCTACCGCACCTGTCACATCACACCCCTGCAGCAACAGTCGCCGTGTCCCCTTGGCAACGCGTCCCCTCAGCAACAATGTGCGGGGCAAATCCTGTTGCTGTGTGTGAGTGTTTGCTCTGGTGATTCAAAATCCACTAAGAGCTCCTGCTGAGGAGAAACTTGGGTCTGTGCTGAGTTTAAGCTCTCTCATGCCGGTCTGACATCTCACCGGTGAGATTGAGCCTTATAGCACGTAAGATCACCCCTCACATGAGGAGAAAAGAGGGGCATTTTCCAAAAGGTTGAATGCAATCAGAGGTTCAGAATCAGAGCCAAAATTCTGGTTCTGTTATGGGTCCAACTGGCTGGTGCCTCACAGCTTCCAGCAAGTTGTGGGTGAGTCCGAGTGAGCCTGTGATTGGGGAGGTCTTTGCGTCCGGTTTGATATCACCCTCTGAAATGCCATGGCAGACGCTGCCCCATGCAGAGTGAAAGGCAAAGCGGAGCACTCAGGCAGGGCGCTGAGTGACAGCTCCGAACAACCACTTCAGTCCTGTTAGCTTCCATGCAGGGGCCACTCAAAGGACATCCTTCAGAAGGGGACAGAAATGTGTGTTAATGCCCTTGCAGAGTGACAATCCACAGACGCAGGGAAAACACGCAGAGTGTGCAAATGACAATGAGGACTCACTCTTGAATAAATGTAGGACTCTCCACGAGCGTATGAGCATGTAAAAAGGTACATTCTAGTTACAAAGAACCCATAAGAGAACATGTTGGGTGCAGAGTTGCAAAACCCAACATCAAAAAGAACATAAGCCATAAAACTTTGACAAGTATGTCATTACTCGACATCACATACTTAAAAGGCAGTGTCAGGAAATGTGTCAAGTTAACGGCATTCAATTAGCATGACTTCATGCTCTCAAATTTAAACTGAAAATCGTTATCATAGAGCAATATGCTCTTAGCTCATTTGCCTCTTGAATATCCCTTTAAAACAGGCCTATAGCTCCAGTCTTTTGCTACTAGATTATAGCAGCCAAAAAAAACCCTCAGCAATCTATTGCATCATATCCAAGGGGCAGGGCAGTAATGTTGTGGGTGGATTTGCAGCAGAAGGGGCAGAATTGATGTCCGGGACTACAGTATGAATTTTTGGCTCACTGGCACACCCAGCCGAGACCGGCTGGATTGATTCACTTAACGATCCCCGGGATGGTTTAATAGGATGATGTCTTTGCCTGCAACTTCGTCCACTAGACAGGGCAGGATTTGGATCATTATTATTTATTGAAAAGTATCAAATAAAAACAACAAATTATGAAAAGAGTGGGATCTTCGAATATATAAAATCCATTAATATAGGGTCTTGTTTACAATATAGGGCCTTTGTTTAGCAATGCTCCTGCATTATGATGATCAGGCCACACCAATAAAATTAGTTGGTTCTCGGATTCGCCGCTTGAAAAAAATGCAAAATGAAATAAAAATAAAATTGAATTCGAACTCACACGAACATAAAAAACACTGTGGCTGATAGCTATAATACTGAAAAAAAACAGCATGCTGCGTTCACGTGACGTCGTGGTTCCGTGCCCGTCACTCTGTCCGGTCAGAGCGCTGCGTGCCTATCTGACGCGTATGCAGAGCATCAGAAAAACGAACCAGCTGTTCGTCTGCCATGGTGTGCGTGCCAAGGGTCAGGCCTTGTCTACCCAACATATGTCTCATTGGCTTACAGAGGCCATTGGGCTGGCGTACGAGGCGGCAGGTGCTCCTCTGCCTGCGCATGTCAGTGCCCACTCCACCCGTGGGGTGGCGGCCTCCTGGAAAGGCGTCCCTATGCTGGATATCTGCCTGAGTGCTTCTTGAGCCTCAGGCAATACCATTGCGCCATTTTACGCACTGGACGTCACCAGGCCGGGCGTGGCAGAGATTGTTCTCTCTGTGCCCGGCGGTGGTCCATTGGGTCCTTCCACCTCGGGCCCCCGGCAGAGGGCTCTTAAGGCTTGGTTGTAGTGATCTATTCGTACGTTTCGGCTTCTCACTCAGAGAACCGAGGATACGTTAGTATCCGTAACGTAATTCTTTTGTTCCTTTTTCATTTTGAAGGCTGTGCGACTCTCAGGGGATATTACAGGAATGCAGAGGCTGCAAAAGAACATCACCACAGCCATCACCACCACTGTGGAAGCAGATTTGGCAATCTAATCAATAATTCCTTCGAGGACTACAGTGCTGTGAATTGCTTAAAAATCTTCCACCATGACACTTGGCCTGAAAACAGCACTGAACTGGTTGATTACGGCAATGATCAATTGGAGGTCCTAATGGAGCATTTCAGTCATGTCCTTATCAGGTACGTTAAAGTCTAACATCATGGGTTTGATGGGTTACCATGTCATGAAATAAATGAGTGACAAGTCTATGTTTTTCTCTCTCAAGCTCTGGATGCCAGATGGATGATGTGCCCGGAGAGTGGTATGTAGCCTAGATCTGGTATGTAGCTTAGTTACTTTTTGATCAGTTAGAATGAATCTCTTAAATTACTACTTTTTCAGAACCTGCGTTGCATGGGTCCAGTCCCAATTGGATGTGGATATGGGAGGGCATCCCTACGGAGCCTCCACTACACCATACATAGTGCATAAAATGGGAAGACTCTCAAGCCCCATATGCACCTATTCTAATCAAATAGGTTCATATTTTCACATGTTTTGGGAGTGTCCTCTAGTATCAAGGTTTTGGGACTTTGTTTCACAGACAATATCAGACATTATCCACACTGAATGCCCCAAAACACCTGGTCTGTGCTTACTGAATGATGACTACTCCTTAGACTTGCCCACTATGCAACATTTTTCATTTAATTAATCCATTTCATACTGTTTAGGATGGAACACTTGCAATGTTCAGCAGCGCGGAAGCAGTAGATACAGCACTTGCAATGTTCAGCAGTGCAGACCGCCTCCCAAAGAATGCAGTGCAATACAATACAGCGGTCTTTAGAGGGAGAAAACAAAAATTAACGTTGCTTAGCCCTTCTTTAAACATCAACCAACGACGAACCCTGTGTGCTGGACTGACAGCTGCTAAAAAAACAATTCTAAAACACTGATTTAACCCCCAGCTACTCTTAAACTCTAACTGGCTCTCTGACTTTAAGAATATTGCACTACTAGAACGCTCCACAGCGAGAATAAATAGCTAAACCCCATACCATTACTTCTTGGAACACTGTCTTACAGGAACTGTCTGTAAAACAAGTGTCTGCACTTTGATTTCATTTGTATAACTGTATATTTGTAATTTTATTATTGTTGTTAAATAGTATTATCTTTTTGATGTAATGAGCTTACTTTCCCTGCTGTACATAGTTTTCTTTGAGTTTTGAATAAAAAATGTTGATCACAAAAAAAAAATTAACAAGCATTTGTGTTTTTTTTTTTTTTATCTTTGTTTGTTGTTTGTTACAGGGTAAATAAACACTTTAAAAATAAAAAAAATATCGATCAGGTAGCAAGTTCATCTATTCCCCCAACTTCTCCCATCAACTTGCAATTATTTTTGTTTCTTTTATAAGTCTTCACATTCAGTGATTTGTGGCACATAATTCAGGTTCTGCATAGTGAGGGTCAGGCTTATGGGTCTTGATAAAACAGTGTTGCCTTGAAATTTTCCTAAAAGTGTTTTTGAAAAAAGATATTCAAGCTTGTGTTCTGAACTGCACAAAAGCTATTTCCTCCAAAGTTATTTACACTCTTCTGTTCTCCTCTCTGATGTACTTTAATTGCTGTCTTTTAATTGCACCCTTTCAGTCTCCCGCTTCTGTTCTCTCTCACCAATGCCTATACGCCAGCAATTAAGCCAGGAGAATATCCCAGGTCTGATTAATTTCATTGATGACAGCCCAAGGGAAATCATGTCTCTTGCACTCGCTCAGTTACTGCTGGTGGATGTGAGAGTGGCACTGATGGAGAGAGTTAGTTATCCTCTCTAGTCTGGAGTCCCCCCCAGCATCCAACCTCCACACCACCACCAGAAACAGCGTGCCCAACCAGCCAACACGCGTAGCCCACCATCCAACACTCCCCACCCCAACCCGGCCCTCTGGAGGATATCCACAGACAAGTGACACACAGGGGGAGGAATCAGAAAACCGTTCCCAGATGTCACGTTGGTCTTCGGCGCGAACAAGATGGAGTAATCCTTGGCGTCGAGCCTCTCCATCTGTCTTTTGGCACACATTAATGAGTCAATATGAACTTAACACGGACCCTGAGCAGGGTAGCATATGGCGCTGCAGTCTTCAAGTGTCGACAGAACCACACAAAATCAGCTGTTTGTTGACAGATTTTTCCCCTCACTTTCCCACACTTCATGCAACTTCATTCAGTTGACTTCATATTGGGAGACTTCTCTAGAATATAACTGCAAAGTTGTTGTTGTTATTTTTGACACCTTAAGAAAGAAAATGACCCTTGGACTCCATTTGACAGTAAATGACCTTTGGACACTTGGAGTAAACATACATGCATAATTGAAATGACACACTTTAAGGTGATGGGTATTGGGAGGTGGATATCCGTTTTTGCCACAGATCTGCTTTAAGTAATGTGTGTTCTTACAAGGGACGTAGCACCAAATTCTTGGTCCTATGCACAAGCTGTGCGCATTCCTTTTTTCAAATCTTTGAATTGTATTAAAAGTGCTCTATAAGATTCTGCAGGATATTAGCGCAATTAATTTTTTTTATCAGAATGTAGGCATCTCCCCTTGATCGGCAGGAAAGCATGAGTTTAATGGAAACACCAAACTGCTTACTCTGTCTCCCCAAGGAGCCGTTTTTGAGACAGGGTATGGGGGGTGGGACTGTGCCTCCTGTTTGCATCTTTTAATAAAAAGAAATTATCAGGAGCAGGCGTTGAGCTGGTCGATAAAGGGACAAAAACAGCAGGAAGGTAGAAGGGCAGCACACAGACACATTTACTCACATTTACACAGAGACACATTCGCTCACACACACAAAACACACTCACACATGTATTACTTTGGCAGCACAAACACACACACACACACATACAGTACTGTCCAGTAGCTGGGAAACTACTGCAGCATCATAAAAGTGGATCAGTCCTGTAGAGCTGGGGTATTGGTTTTCATTAGCATGTCAAAATTATTGCCTAATCTTGATAACATCAGCAAAAAAATGGCCTCATGCTGGAGTTGCTGAGTCCACTTTAGCTTTCATTAGGGAAAATTCAATTGATTTACAAGCCTTGAGTGAAAACAAAGTCCTTCTCACAGACACACACACACACACACACAAAGTCTGACCCCTTCTACACACTCTCTCTCTCACCCACACACAAACAGTCTGACCTATCTCACCCTCTATCTCTCAAACACACACACACACACACACTTAGATTTAGTTCCACAGGTCTCTGATGTCATTACCAATACTATCGGTAGTCATTACTAATACTATTACCGCGAGCTCAAGAGAAAGCACAAAAGGAAACCAGATATAACAATCTCTGTAGACTGAAAGGAGTGAGTAACGGAGAATAGATGGAAAGTTAAAGGGGCCAACAAGGCAACACTGTAAAAAATGTCTGTGAAAATTACAGGGAATAACTGCAAAATGGCAACAGTAATAAACCATAAAATGTAAAATGGTCTATTACTGTTGTATAAACATTAAATTACCTTAAATCAAGAAACTGCAGAAAACTGTATTTTTCACTGTATTAACATGTGATATATTGGGTGAAAAACTATGAAATGCCAACGGTATCAGACCGTAAAATTAAAAATAGTAAATGCTGTGTTCTACACAGTATAAACATTAAATGACCTTGTAGGGTCTACGATTCTGAAAATCACTTGAGCCTGAGACAGATTTGGAAAAAAGCATCCCCCCCCCCCAAACCAAATACCCCCCCCCTCAGTGTACAACGATTCGTTCTGGGGGAGGGAGGGGGAAGGAGCAGCAGATTATTGCAGTTTGATAGATGCATCAGAATCAGTTTGGATAGTGTTTTTCCTGGATTGTTTGTTCTAGAGGCCACTAAAACTTTTAATTTTTGTGTCAAAACGTTCAAAAAAGTGCATGCTCCAAAGATCGTAGACCCTACCTTTTTTACATTTGTAGGTATGTGGAAAACTGTGAAATGCCAACAGTAATAGACCGATAAAAGGCAACATGGTAGGCCTATATTGTAGCCTACTGTATTATAAACATTACATTAGTGTAACGGACGTTGAATTTCTCCAAAAGTTTTATTCTGGACAAACTGGACAAACACACACAACGTGAATGTTTACAGCTGCGTCAGATGCATTTCAATAATAATAAAAGTGTCCTGGCATTAACCACGTCTTTTTTTTATAATGAAATAACTGAACACACAGTTTACATTATACAGTGTAAAGAATATTGGCTTTGTTTGGCTTGGCTTGGTGAATATGCGGTCTCGCCCCTCCCCCACCCTGTTGAAGAAAAAGTAACAATTTAGAAAAAGACGTTGGTCTGACTGACTGGCGTCCGCGCTGCACCTGCACGAAACATTTCAGCACATGTCAGTAAAGTCCCTGTATCCAAATAAAGGTAAGTTTCTGTACAGTCTTTCTGAAAATACTGAGGTCAATACCTTTGTTCTTGACCACTTCTGACCACTTCTGACGACTTCAACTGTTAACTTTACACCAGTTGGACTTTATTGATAGCTAACGCTAACATCGATGCTAGATTCCTGTCAGTGAAGTAAGTTAGCTTTTCCTATTCGTTTGTGTAGTTACTGTTGGTAAGTTTGTGTAGTAGGTAGGAAATTAAGTTAGAGTAAATCTCATAAAGATCACATAATCCCTATATGATGTTATTTTCAAGTACCATATCCGTCAAAGCGATGTAAGAGTTTTGCTAGTTCTAAAAAGATTAACATGCTACTTAGCAAGCATTTCATTTGGTTTTGGCAAGTCAGTGTCTGCTATCTAGCATTTACAGTATGTTGTTTCCTGTTTATTACTGAAGGGTGTCAGAGGCTTTCATATAGTCTGTTTTCATTTAGCCTGAAAGTACTAGGCTTAGGCTTAGTTCAGAGGATAATTGCCAGCTACATGTGTAAATATTGCCTTAAGTTTTCTTACATTGTGTATACTGCATGGGGAGTAAATGGAATAATATTAATACAACACACTGCATCTAGCTGCCTTATTTTAACATTTGACATATCCTTTATAGTGTTCCTTCAGTCTAAACAACTGCACCTCCTGAATTCCTGGCATAATTTCTTTCTCAGCAGTGCCAACCATTTGGTCAGCATTCCCCTACATCCCGTCCGCACTGCTGTGCTACCAGCTTGTGCAGCAGGTTAGTGTCTGTATGACCAGTCGTATAACCTAAAAAATCCAGCAAACTTGTAGTCTGTTTAGCTCTTTCCCAATGTTATTTTTTCCTTTGGAGTGAATCCGTGTTTTGCTGTTAACTTGTGCAGGAACTAAGTGCTTGGCTAAAGTCCCTCACTGAGATGTTCTGACAAACAGACTGGTACAGAGTGACGGTGAGTGACCAAGATATCCTTAACTTGACATTCACCCAAATATTGTCGCTTTTAACATTCTTATTAATGGAAAGATAAACTTTTGATTATTTCACAGCCATCATTCCAGCACCGGGCAATGTATGCTCATATAGTTTTTCTTCAGTTTTCAATTAGATGATCTTCGGTTGATTCACCATTCGGTCTACATTGTTGCAAATTTTCTTAAACTACAGTTCATGGTTATCTAGAAGACTTTGTATTGAAAAACACCAGGATTCCCCTTCAGTCAATACAACATCCACAACTCTTTAGTATTGTACTAATGAAATTTGTTTTGTTCTTAGGGGTGACAATCTAAAAGGGATGTCATGGCAGACCAGAGGGAGCCTGTAAACCCTGATAACCTGAACGCAATTTTTGGTTAGTTAATGGACATTTTTTAAAATGTGATCATCTTAACAATGTGAAACAAGTTCCTGTTGTTTGGAATTTTGGACATACTATAGGGCCAAAAGCAAGTTAGCCAGTGTGATATTTGTGTGCTAGCCTCCAGTACACCATTCAGGCAAATGAATTGTAACATCAGACTGTTAGTGTAGATGTCTGTGTTGATACAATAATTGTTGGAAATAAAACTAGTCTTGCGTCACATTGTAATAGTCGCTCCCTGTAGTTGGCATAAGCTACGCAGAGAGGGACGGATAGACACGGAGAGAGAGACGGACGGACACACAGAGACAGACGGAGAGAAAGATGGACGGACATGCAGAGAGAGACGGACGGACACACAGAGAGACGCACACAGACAGACAGACAGACACACACACAGGTACAGGACATCTACACACACACATGCGCGCATACACACCGACGGACGGACGGACACGCAGAGAGAGAGACGGACGGACATGCAGAAAGAGAGACGGACGGACTCGCAGAGAGACGGACACAGTGAGACGCACACACACACACCACACCACATCTTGATAGCGGTGCTCAATGTGTACAGGTACACAGCCAGACACACACAAACACACCACACCACATCTGTATAGTGGTGCTCAGTATGTACAGGTACACATACATACCCACACACACACACACATCCAGTATTGCTGCATCCCAACTTCAGCAAAAATAAGAACCCAACAATTGTTGTTCCCAACATTGTCAGAATTTCTAAGCATGCTCTTTAAAGAAAACGGTGTATTTTTTCATTTAAGTTCCTCTGCCATTTCATGTGTTTGTTTTTAAAAAAAAAAGTGTCTAAGAATTGCAATTTACTCCGGTTTTGAAAGTGTATATACAGTATATATAAAAAACATAAGAGCAAAAAAAAAAAAAGGTTCCTAATGTTCTCAGAATTCTGTAACATGCTCCTTAAAGACAACAATTTTTTTTTCTGCCATTTTTTTTCTGTGTTTTTTTTTACAAAGTTTAAAAAATTGCAATTTATTCCAGTTTTGGAAATAATAAAAACAAAAAACTGTTTGAATAGCTGTCTGTTGTGGTGTTTTATATAATGATAGTGTATTTTATGTGTTCTACTGTATGTTAAGCGGTGATATTCTGGCAACCACAGCTGCTGGTAATTCACTGTATGCAGTGAAATACTGTAAAATGTCATAGTTCTGCTGTAATAGATTTTACAGAGAGTATTGTTTTTCACAGTACATTACTGTATATATTGACAGAAATTAACCATAAAATAAGGTAAGAAATTATGTGACATGGGCAGTTATTCACCTTAAAAACAACAGTTTTGAACTATGAATTGGAACTGTTATACCATCAAACCATATACAGTGTTGCAGTTATTTTAACAGTAAATCATCTTTAATGAAACTTTTTAAAACTGTTATTTTTACAGTTGTAAATATACCTTACCGTCAAGCCATATACAATGTCACTGTCATTTTTACGGTGAAAAAATGGCAACCACAGCTGCCAGTTTTTACATTTACATTTATGCATTTAGCAGACGCTTTTATCCAAAGCGACTTACAAAACGAGGATAATAATCAAGCTACATAGCAGAAACCTTAAGGAGCATAGTGCTAGGGGATAGTGCTTCAGTTCATTTTAGTGCTAGGATAGAAGATGTTCTCTGAATAGCTGGGTCTTTAAGAGCTTTTTGAAGGCCTCCAGAGATGGCCCTGTTCTGATTGTTTTTGGTAGGTCATTCCACCAGCGTGGGACGACATATGAGAAGAGTCTGGATTGCCTTGGGCGAGGTGCCGGGACTGCCAGTCGACAGTCATTGGAGGACCGGAGTTGTCGGGGGGTAGCCTGAGCTTTTATAAGAGCGCTTAGATAAAAAGGGGCAGATCCTCTAAGCACTTTGTAAGTCAGCATCAGTGATTTGAATTTGATGCGAGCCGCCAGAGGCAACCAGTGGAGCTCGATTAGCAGAGGGGTGACATGCGTTCTCTTCGGCTGATTGAAGATGAGACGCGCCGCAGCATTTTGGATCATCTGAAGTGGCTTGACGGCACAGGCAGGAAGTCCTGCCAGAAGGGCATTGCAGTAGTCAAGGCGTGAGAGGACCATAGTTTGAACCAGCAATTGGGAGGCTTGTTGAGTTAGGTATGGTCTGATCTTTTTGATATTGAATAGTGTGAAGCGACAGGCCCGGGCAACAGAAGCAACATGGTCATTGAAGGTTAGCTGGTCGTCAATCATAACACCTAGGTTCCTGGCTACTCGTGAGGGAGCAAGAGACAAGGAGCCAGAGTTGATGCAAATGTTGTGGTGAATAGTTGGTTTAGCTGGGAGGACCAGCAGCTCGGTTTTTGAGAGGTTCAGCTGGAGATGATGGTCTTGCATCCATGCAGAGATGTCAGAGAGGCAATCCGAGATTCGTGTTTGGATGGTTGGGTCATCGGGTGAGAATGACAGATAGAGCTGGGTATCATCGGCGTAGCAGTGGTAAGAGAAGCCGTGCTGGCAGTTGATTTGGCCCAAAGAAGTGGTATAGATGGAGAAAAGAAGGGGGCCCAACACAGATCCTTGGGGTACTCCAGTAGCAAGGTGGAAAGGCACAGAGGTGTGTCCTCGCCAGGACACTTTGAACAGTCGCCCAGTGAGGTAGGATTCGAACCAGCAGTATACATCACCCTTGATGCCCATGTTTGACAGTATAGACAGTAGAATACTGTGGTTTACCGTATCAAACGCAGCTGACAGGTCAAGCAGGATGAGTACAGATGACCTTGATTCCGCTCTGGCTTCTTTTAAGGCTTCAACCACAGATAGTAGAGCTATTTCAGTGGAGTGTCCGCTCTTAAAGCCAGATTGGTTGTGGTCAAGTAGATTCTGTTGGCTCAAGAATTCAGTAACCTGTTTGAATACCGCCCTTTCAATAGTTTTTGCAAGGAACGGAAGGAGAGAGACCGGCCTGTAGTTTCCCACCTGGTCGGGAGCAAGAGAGGGTTTCTTGAGTAGAGGTGTTACCTGAGCATGCTTGAATGCAAAAGGGAAGATTCCTGTTGATAGTGAAGCGTTGATTACATGTGTGATAGCTGGTGTGATAGTTGGAGCTATGGATTGCAAGAGGTTGGTTGGAATCGGGTCCAGAGGGCCCGTTGTAGGACGGCTGCAGGTGAGAAGTTTAGACACATCCATTTCGGTGAGGGGTTTGAATGAAGCAAATGTCGCGGCAGGACTATTGTAATCGGAGGTGCTGCCGTTAGTATACGGTCCAGTTGTAGCCTTTGCAGTTGGTTCAGAGAACTGCCTACTGATGGCAGCTACTTTGTCGTTGAAAAAAGAAGCAAAAGAATCAGCTGTCAGATTGGTAGCAGGAGGTGGTGGTGGGGGGTTGAGTAAAGTTTTGAAGGTTGAGAAGAGTCTCCTGGTTTCCGTGGCGTTTTGAATTTTGTCATTATAGAAGGCCTTCTTTGCAGCAGTTTTTCACCGTAAATTTGACAATTTTTTTTTTACAGTGCAGAACATTTGCAGGTTCATTTATCAGCCTCATAGTTACTCTGCAGATTAAATAGGTTCACCGCGGGATGCATGAATGCCCTGTTTGCCTCTAGTATACTCGGCGAGTCGGAGGAAACAAATCGCATTATTTATTTATTACTAGCTTGTCAGTCATTACAGTGCTGTGCAGAAATGGTCAGAGCTGGTTCCTATTCTTTGGATTACAATAGTAAAAGCACATGAATTAGAAATGTACAATGTTGTTGAGAATTTTTTTTTTTAAATCAGCATCTGAACTGAATAGGGAGGTCTAAAGATGAATAGATTGCTATGAATAAATAAACAAATAAAAAACAATCTGGTTGGGTACGTCTTTAATATTGGCTTTCTGAACGACTTACTGACAATCCACACTACTCACAACGCCATGAATCAATCAGCTTGTTTATGGTCCCAAAGCCAACACCATACATCACACACCCTCCCACCCACCCACACACACCTGCGCGTGCACACACACCTCCTCAGCCCATCACTGTCTGTCAGTATTGTGTACGACACATTTGCTTTGCGTGGCGTGTTGGAGGTGGACTGACAGGCTCTCGCTCAGTCCCCGGTCGGCCATTGACCCACAGCGAGGGGCTGCTAATTGCCTGCGGTCGGTGTAATTGAACGGCCTCTGGGGGTCCATTCAGCACGGCAAACTTCAATACCGTCAGCAAATGCCAATGAGCAGGGTGGGGATTAATGAGCTGCCACTGAGCGGCAGACCAACCGGACACCTCGCACAACCCCCAAACCCTACCAACATTTAGCAGGCTTCCCCTGCCACAGCTCCTCCTGCACGTCTGCGTCTGAAACAGTGTCTGTGTCGTCTGAAACAAGAAGATGACAGGGCCTTTACTGTGTCTGTTCCTCACCTGTGGAACAAACTACTCCCACTAATTAGATGTGTCCCCTCAACTCCCATCATTAAACCTAGATTAAAAACTCACTCACCGGCTTTGATTTTACATGTGTTTATTCGTCTAATTGATCTTGTTCTGAGCTTAATATTATTATTATTTTAAATGTTTGTATTATAGTATATTTATTATGTATTTTTGTAAAGCACTTTGGCCAGTTATAGCTGTGTTTAAATGTGCTATAAAAACGCATTTTAGTTTTCTCACTTACTTACTCTGCTCCCCAGGTCTTCCACTTCCAATCTTCTCGATCAGTTACAGCTCTGAACCCTCAGGAGCACCTGCTCTGACTCACAGTAGTCATAGATGGCAATGGGCAGGTTACACTAGGAAAATGTACTCAACTATGTGACCACTTACTCCACATCAGGTGAAGCTTCACCACTGAAGACTTGAGGTTACAAAAAATGGCTGAATGCTACTTTATAAATAACACAAACGGCCCATAAATAAATAAAATCATCCAACCTTGTGCCAAGAAAGTAACAGTACAGTAAACAGGTCTCTACAACAGTCATACCATAGCAACTTGCACTAAGTTTATTTTTCACCTTTGGGTGTCATTTCCACATTAATTAACTAGGAGGTTTCAAATTTTGCATTAGCATTATTGTTTATTGCATTAGCCGTTGTGCTTAGCCTTACTGGGTCCTAAAAAGATCCAGATTAGGGCAATATTTTAATCACCTCCATATTTCTAGCATAAATGTTTTTAGCTGAGTTGTCTATGGCGCTGAAACCATAGATCCAGGGACCCGGGTTTGAGTCTGAGTCCTACCCTATCTCTCTCTCCCACTTGTTTCCTGTCATTCTCTTCACTGTCCTTGCTCCAATGCTCCATTTTTATACGTGTGAATGTTAAAACAGCTCTAGCATGTTTACTACCATGCTAAACCCTTGTCTGTGACTTCTGGTGAAAACATTTGCTACTAAAATTGTCTCACATATTGACATTTTTTACAGATTGCAACTATTCAGTGCCTTGTTGACTAGCAGAGATGAGTGTAGTTATCTGCCCTTCAGGCAACCACATAATCTAAGACTCCAGTGCACAGAATCACAGGAATCAGATGCAAAAGCTCACTCCACACACAGCCAGGAGAAGTGGGAAATTGCTTCTTTAACAGTGGTGTCGAAGCCTGCACTACCCTTCACAGTGTTAGGAGCACAATGCACAATGAAGGAGTTGGTTTCCGCACAGCCCAAAAGAGGGGTTGGTTTTGGGGTGGGCTGGGATGGGTTTGGGATCAGGGACTAGAAGGCTGGGTTCTGGTTCCCAGGGCAACAGCAGAGAATGAGTGAAAGCTTCTTTAACAGGTGGTGTAATAGCCTGCACTACTCTTTCCAGTGTTAGGAGAAGCACAGCACAAAGGAGAAGTTGGTTTTGGGTTGGGTTGGGTTTGGGATCAGGGA
This sequence comes from Limnothrissa miodon, assembly GCA_017657215.1. Taxonomy (NCBI): domain Eukaryota; kingdom Metazoa; phylum Chordata; class Actinopteri; order Clupeiformes; family Clupeidae; genus Limnothrissa; species Limnothrissa miodon. Next base: position 522,433 of record JAGFZM010000079.1, on the reverse strand, counting down.
CTGGGAGGCATGGGTTCTGGTTCCCGGGGCAACAGCAGAAAGTGAGTGAGAGCTGGGAGAATCAATGGGCTGTGTGAATCCAGCTGGTGTTTGACAGCTCAGGATTCCTCTGTGCACGTCTGTAGCCTCCTTTGACTCCTCTTCTCATCTGTCTCACGGACGGCTTTCGAAGTCTTCTCCTCGGAAGGATTTGAATATCACACTTATCTGGAGTCAAGATAGAACAAAAAAAGTAAGCAAGAAAGGACAATATATCCTTCCTTAGGCCTTTCTCCCTTGCTCCACTTTTTTGTGTTATTTTACGAACAAGATCAGATTGTACTGAAGGTAGAAGAACCAGCATTGTCATACTTGGTGGATTATCATCAAATATCACAAGAGATTATCAGGCTGTGTCAAAAGATGTGGGACTGAAATATCCCATTTGTGGAGGCTACTGTCTCATCAGCAGACCAGAAGCAAGACATTGGTTAATTCTCTTTTAATGACTTTGATATCACAGTAATTAGATGGTGTTTTAGCCTGCTGACAAACAACACGCGATCACTCCTGTAAACAGGATTTTAATTAATCAACTATTGATTTTCTCGCTGACATGCAATAAAGTTAAGATGGTGAGACTGGTTAATATGTTAAACCTACTTGACTTTGTAAAGAAATAGAGAGAGAGTAAAATGTTATCAGCTAGGTCAAATTTTTTATTTGATTCCAATTCCGAAGACTCTGGTGTATACAAAGCTGCTAGAAATATATTTCCTTGGCACTGCGGCCTGACACATTATTGTCAGTTCAAGTGCAAATCATCAATCACCCGAAGTGGTGCTCCACACCCCCTCCTGGCCTGGGATGGCTGTTTAATCACCACTTGGCCCCACACTCTGAGGCATCCTGTAACATAACAGATGAGCTGCCGTCGGCCCAGCGATTTTGAAAAAGCCACCAGAGAACGAGCCGTCATCCTGTTTATCACCTTCCGATCACCAACTTCCTCGGCCCCCGAAATTACAAACAAAATAGACAAACAAAAAAAAAAAAACATTTTTGTGTCCATGTGCTTGTGTCTACATAAGCAAAAACAAAACAAAAAATAGGTAGTCTCCCATGCAAATATAAGTGTTGTCAGAGTAGCACGCTAAAACAGTTACTGTAAAAGACGCAGAAACGAGAACAGCAGTGAGAAAGACATTAAGTGAAGGAGCAGCAGTCATACGTGGAAGAGACACTCTGTTGCTAAACCTCCGGTACCCTCTGTTCCACTTATTTATTCACATGCAAATCCACAGACCATAATATCCACAGGCTGCATGAGATTTTTGAGGCCCTAGGCACAACTCATTCCGCCCCAGAATTCCACTGGCTTTCTCCGAGCACACTCTGGAAATGCCACCAGATATTGGCATGTGAGATAAAAAGACCTGCCTTTCCTCTTTGAATAAGCCCCGATTGGAATCCATCTCATACGTACGGCGTTGGCCGAGGCATGCTTTCAAAACAGAGGTCTGAGGAGCATTAGTCAAACTGCTATACGTGCAGCCTTCATCCATCAATTGAACAGATTTGTTATTTGACTCTTGTAATGAGTGCCCAAAGGAAATCTATGGGGGAAGGAATTGGCAAGCTCTGAAGTTGGCAAAAGAAAAGTGTTTCAAAGCTGCAACTGAGAAGGAAAACATGTTCATCAGCAGTGGAAGAAAAGGCTTTAAGTCGATGGTCATTCCATCAGTTGTACTTTTCAGTAGAAAGAGGCAAAACACTAGTCAGTCTTTGAGAAATGTCTTTCAATTATGTATTGCATTCATGCACTTAGCAGACACCTCTATCAACTTACATTTTTGTATGTAAGCTATCAGTTACTTCAGGGCCTGTCACCCCTAGAGCAAGGGTTAAGTGCCTTGCTCAAGGGCACAAAGGTGGTATAGTTGCTTGAGGTAGAGATGGATAATATATTTTTTCCTGGGCATAGCGTGCATGATACATATACTTTATTACCTTTAATTTCGAAGAGGGAGAAGTAGTGCCGGTACTTCCAGTTTGAGGAGAATGCTACCTTTGAATTTCATGCATGGTATTGGGCATGTTCACATGCTTAATTTGTGACTACATAGTTCCCACAAGACCATACAGCATCTAGATATTGAATATTCAACTATAGTACATGAAATCTTTCAATGAAAGGCAATTAATTCCAGAATTTTCTGTGCATTGACACAATTTAATTTTTTGTTCCAAATTGTTTGTAATTTTGTTTTCACCAAGACATTTGAAAAAAGGTAGACACGGTAATCAAAAAAAAAAAGTCCATTAAAAAAGAGCTTAACCATACTATGTCCCTTTTGACATTTAATACTTCTCCTTGATAGCTTAGCCTCATAGCCTACTGACTTGGGCTTTCTGAGAAGAGAATCACTTAAGCTTTCCATGTGACAAACACTCCTGCGGCCTGCCTATAGCCTTAATATTAGCCTATATCAATGTTCAATGAAACATGTTGCAGTATTGTGTTGTGCTGGACAGATCTGCTTTCCTTTCCCTCTCTGTCAGTATTCTCAGCTAATGTCATGTGTAGGCTATTATTAACTGCAGGGCACACACAAACACACATCATCCTCATTGTGTTTTTTTTTCTTACCAGACGTTGCCCAATTAGCCTACCTCTGAAACAATGTTTAGCACCGTCTTCCCTTTATAAACCCATATATTATGAAGTGACAAATCGTAGCACCGTAGTTTGATGTTTAAATGCGTATCTGCTACGCAAAATGCATACAGGTTGGTAGGTATGCATTTGCAACGGCGTCATCATAATGTAAGGCAGCTGATAAAGCCAAAGCTTGACATCTCACACACACACACACAAGAATGACAACATTCATATTTTCATATTCAACCAAATTTTAGTAACGCGCTACTTTACATTCTCAGTAACGATGACGGCGTTGCAAGAATGGGACAAGTAATTAATTAAATTTACTGAAAAAATAACGACATTAGTAACGCCGTTATACTCAAACGTTACTCCCAACACTGGCCACCACTAGGCCTACCCTATAATGTATTAAAAATGTTTGACTAGTCAGTGAATAACACCTATATCCCTTCTTTTTACACAGCTAACAGTTCTTTTGAAAAGTTGTTGAATGACACCTGTCCCTTCTGACCTCTTGATAGTTTTTGTGGATTGTCTGCCTGATTGAGAGCTGTGTATCAACACCAGTGTTGTGTACACAGTAATACAAAAACAATACCAAACAATACACAGGTAGTGACAAGCATACACAATAATATACAAACAATAGCAAACAATAACAGGTAACATAACACAGGGTTTGGATGTCAGTCATTAAGGTACACAGCAATGCATAAGAAATGATGAGATATTACTCATAGGGCTTTAGTTAGAAGAAAACCGTCATTTAAAACTGTCTGGAAAGACATCAAACCTGAGATACTGTAGGTTGGCAAGGTATTCCACATGGAGCAACAGCCTCAAACGTCATTTGGTCACGACAGGTCTTAAAACCATTGACAGCTGATGATGGTAGAGCTAAATGCTTATGGCTTATTGCTTTCAAAATATTTGACAGATTGGCTTAATGATAGATTTGAAAAAGCCTTTAAATGAAACCAGTGCACACACAATCCCAAAAAGGCTCAATGAAACAAACAGATTTTGAACAGCCACTGAAATGTTCGTACACTATTCAGATGTTTTGAACAAAAAATAAATCCCACTTGTCTCTTTTTCATTGACCTTATGCTTGGGGGTCTGACAGGTTCCTGATTGGGGAGGGCAAAAGACTTTTGTCTGACTGGAATGCCCACGTCAGTCTTGTTGTGGTGACCCTGCTCCATACCCCCCATCCTCACATGATGTGGCATGTATTCCCCCCCCCCCCCCCCCCACACACACACACACCATTCGTTTTATTGATGGTGCCAGTGTTCCCCTACCACCACCACCTCCTCCTAACTTTTTCTCTCTCTCCAGTGCCCAGCCAAGCATGGAGGTATAGCTGACAAAAGGCATTGCCGCTCAATCAAATTGGTGTAAGTGCACCACAAATGAAAGGCTTGGTCAACTATGTGATATTGTGTGTGTGTGTGTGTGTGTGTGTGTGTGTGTGTTTAAGTTATCTACCTTGAAGGACATTTGCCGTATAGGTGTACTCCCTATGAGGGGACAGTGGAACTTATTCTAAGATTTATATAATCAGACATGGGCTGTGCAATATAATCGACTATTCGATTCGCAAGAGTTGACGGATGATGGATGAATCCGAGACTGGCATGGACATAAGACCAGATACCTGCCATCTGTACGATAATGGATGCTCTTGGCCTGTGTCTTCATGATTCCATAGTCAAAGCTACTCCAGGGGGGACAAAGCAGACATAAGATGCACGGTACCCACTTGGACTACATACCTTAACTCTCTTTGCCCAAAGGCCCGAGAGAAAGAGAGAGCACCCCTTGTTAAATCTTTGTCAAATTGGTTGATGTTGTTGATCATGGGGATGCTGGTATAGAAAGCCGAAATCATCACTCTAAGTAAATGCAATTTGTGCATGGATAAGCAAGGAGAAGAATGTTACCTCACATAAAAAATGATTTATTCTGCATTGTGAAACAATCAACTTTTTGCTTATGTGTGTACGCATTTGTCAAGTATTGCACTTCTGCCATCTCAGAGGCACAGCGGAACTGTATGTGTTCCAGTTTGAAGGAAATGAACCTTTTTATGCTGGTCTAAATTAATGAATTGATCTTGTTTTAGATTTAATATCTTTATGGCGCACTCTCAGGAAAACACAGCTATTTATTGCTGACAATGGTTGCACTCTGTAACCCTCACTTTGTCTTCTATGGGTCATGTGTACTATTTAAGCTGTCTCTTCAATCTTCTATGGGTCATGTGGACTATTCTGTTTCTTTTATGGGGCATGTGGGTTACTCTGTTACTTTGTCTTCTTTACGCTGTCTATTTAATCCACCATGTATGGGGCATGTGGACTATTTATGCTGTCTATTTAATCCACCATGGGGCATGTGGACTATTCTATATATGTACCATAATATATATATATATGGTACAATGTAGACCTAATTTGTACAGTGCAGAATAAATCTTTTTTTTAATGCAAGGCAACATTCAATCTCCTTGCTTATCCATGCATATATCATGTGCTACAACAAGATAACAATGACCTCTTTTCGTTGCCTTTCTTGGCCAGGACTCAATAGTAACAGAGACTTTCAACATGATCTGTGCATAAAAAACAACATACATTTGTATTGCTTCCTTACCACAGGTTTTCCATCAGGTACTTCTTTCTGGCCAGTAATTACAGTCTTTAAGGAACAATAAAAGCACTTATATGTGGCATACATCCACTGCTCGATACCTACTGAATCGTGTAAAAATGCTGTATTATATCACCCACTGGTGTATTTGTTTTAATGGGCTTGTCTTTCTTCTTCTGAGGAAAAGTGTCTTTAAGTGGATTATCCGGAGTGAATCATCCCTTTTGTTTGACGTTGCCGAGTGCTGTCAGTATGAGGAAGCCATAATGAGGAAGCCAGAAGAGGTAATGGGAGGAAAATAAGTTTTGTTTACTTCAACACTCGTATGTTAGCGTTAGCTGGCAGTTAGCAAAACAGGTCTACATTGTACCTACAGGCAGCCTAAATTGGTCTGATTGTCCTCTGAGATTGTTCTCCAAGTCTGGGTAGGAGCTAAGACAACTGTGTTATGCATTACAGACAAACAGATCTATTTGTTTACCTTTGTGCAAGCAGACACTCTGTTAAACTCTGTTGGGCTACTTGCTTGTCATGTGCTATGGTGCATTTTGTGCGCTTCCCTGTCCTTTGCTTTGAAAGAAATAACCCTCAAGGGTCTCTACTCTATCCTTTGTGGGTCTCTGGCTTTCACTACGCTCCATCGCCATATCCCATCTTATTGGATGTTAAGCCTCAGGATTATATGCATCAGAGTCAATAGAAGCAAATAAGACTTGATGGACTGTCTCGAACAATGGTGAGAATTAATGTTTCAATTTTATCATTTAGCATTTATGGTCCTTGACTGGGATGATGATTGCAGCCATAAGCAATTTGTTAAATGATGTAAAAGATGTTGCTGAGGAAACTAAATCCATGAATCATCTTGACAGTCACAGGAAGTTAGCCATTGTTCACAGTCTAATCTACACTTCATTTACTTTTGCTGTTCTAAAGTAGACAGAGTCCCTTTTCACACAAAACGTCGGCCATTAAGGCCTTCCATGTAGTCAGAAATCATTTAAACATTTGTGTTTGAATTTAAAGAGTGCTACTAGCCTGCTTTTTATCATTGAAATACACAGGAAACCAAAACACACACATCCATCTACTGTAGATTACACAACATATAATAGGCATACTCAATTGCGAATTTATGCATTAACATTGAAGATGAATGAATACAATAAATTGATGATCATTTACTAAGTCAGACCTTGCTAGTGTCCATTCCTCCTCTCCTGTCCTCTCCCCATCATGAAACCTATCTGAATACAGCATCCAATGTCAATTAATTTTAATGCCTGAACAGAGCTGTATAAAATGCCATCTTTGCAATTAAATTCCTTTGAATGTATGCGAATGTATTATAATTATAATTTCACAATGATGCTCGTGGTTCCAAGCAAGGGTTCTGGGATTGTGATTATTAAGGTAATAGGCATGCAAGAAACCAATAAATATGATTATTGGAATGGTATTTTACTTTTTTTATGTAACGCAATGTCTTATCATTGTTTGAGTGACAATTCATTACAGTGAGCACAGACACAATAAAATTTCAATGTAATTTCCTTGTGGTATAGACCACATATAATTTAGTGGGTTTGATTCTCTTCACTTTTCCCTCGGAGACTGACATCACTTTTGCAAGACGACAGACATTCACTGGTCATAGTGCTGCCTCCCTACACTTGTATGCCAACCATGTATGTTCAAACGACCTTAACACTTTAAAATAACGTGTTAATGAGGTATTAAAGGTGCTCTACGAGATGTTGCAGGATTTTAGTGTGATTTTATTTTTTATCTTAAATCCTAGGCATCTCACCTTGATCAGCTACCTTTCTGCCCCCTGAATACACTATGAAAAACCCCGGTCTCAAAGATCAACACGGGCTGATCAACACGGCCAACCAATCGACAATAAAGTTGGTACAGGACATGGATTAACTCCCACCCCATCTTGTTGCCGATTGGTTTGTTGTTGTTTGTTATGTTTAAGTGCACATCCCCCTATCGCTAGCATTTGTTTGAATATATTCAAATGTACACCACTCAGGTTTGAGTTTACAGGTTTACAGCCCCTGTATTGTCGTTTGAGAGTGGGTTTTTTCATACAGTAGTATATTCACAGGGCAGAAAGCTAACCGATCACGGGGAGATGCCTACGATTTGAGAGAAAAATGAAATCGCGGTGATGACGTAACGTTGGGTATACTACCGCTGTCACCCTATGCGGATGAAACTTCCAGAGTCTGCTCATAAGATTGGCACTACGTGCTCCATAGACTTCCATTCATCGAACTTGCGCGCGTTCGCTTATTTTCCATCAAACTTTGTCAAAGATTTTGATGGACCAATAATTCCACTTGTATCACGCACAGATACATAGTACACGTCTATACAATAAAAATCTCCGCCATTTACAAGGCACGTCTGGAAAGATTTGATTGTATTCCCAAGGCCCCTATTGACTCCCATTATTTACCAAACTTTTGATGCATTTTTCTCACCCTGAGGCTTTTGTCATGACCCAACTTCAAACGCTGGGGCCCATATATTACGATGCAATAATTAATTAA
>JAGFZM010000079.1:456527-494567 GCA_017657215.1 Limnothrissa miodon | reverse complement strand
TGCTTGCTGGTCCGGCTCCTCGGACTTATAGATATCTAACCTAAAAAAAAAAAGTGTGTGTGTGTGTGTGTATTAGTGTGCGTGCGTCTGTCCACCATATATATATATATATATATATATATATATATATATATATATATATATACATTTTTTGAGATGCCTTAACTGTGTGTGTAGTGGTTCAGCATGCCAATATCCCTCTAACATCTGCACTGTGTACTTTGGATTGGTATCATGTTGTCGGCATGGTGCCCATAACCATAATGTATGAATAATGATTTGACCTGTTGTGTTGTTGATCACCAAAGGTTAATTTATATCTGTGGATATACATTTAATTTTAATTCATATCTGTGGAGCGTGAGAGATATAGAAAAACAACAATCATCTCCTTATGCCTATTGGGGAAAAAACATTTCAACAATTCAAAAAACTCAAAGGCAATTTCAGCTGTAACCTCCCTCCCAAAAAAACAAACACTCATCCACCTGCATTTTCATTACTAGCGAGAGTGGCTTATTTTTTGCTCTGCCTGTAAAAGCGCCCACAAATGAATAATCAGTACGGATCAAATGTGAATGGGGGACCCTGTTGTTCCCTTCTCTAGTGCCCTGGCCCCAGGTCAAACCAATGTTCCTTTACTTTTCCCCTGAAAATTTAAAAATTATGGAGAGCAATCAAGAAGTAAATTTGATTATAAGGATCATAAAGCCATGCTTTCTGTTGGTTGTAAAGAGGGTGGGCCAGAGACGTTGGATGGGCATAGACGTTGGTTATGGTTGTGGTTGCTGTGTGTTGCTGTATATGTGGTGTGGGTGGAAGGGTGACATGTTTCAACCAGGAACATTCTAAAGTTTGCTTTCAGATTTTCCGAGAACACACTACAGTACATTGTAGGCATGCAGGCTTTTAAAACAGCTGTGGAAAGTGTGTGTGTGTGTGTGTGTGTGTGTGTGTGTGTCTGTTTGTGTATATACTGTGTGTGTGTGTGTGTGCTTGTGTGTGTATGTGTGTGTGCTTTCTGTTGGCCAGAGAGGTTGGATAGGCTCTGCTTGTGATTGTGGTTATGGCTACTGAACTGAATGTGTGGGGTGTGGGTGGAGGGTTAATATATTTTCACCCAGGAACATTCTAGACGTCGGACCAGCCTGCCAGATGTCATAGTTCTCTATGAGTAACAAATCAAAGGGACACTGTGTTACATCATGATGATTTATGTTCATTGTGCTATCCTCAATGGTTATGCTCAAAGAGGACAAATCGTCTGTGAAAAAGCCCCCCCCCCCCCCCGGTTTCCTACGTCTCCTACTTGTGCTTTAACACCCACCGTGCTTATTTCAGCACTTATTCCGGAATAATTAGCACGCTTACCCCACCCCGCTTCTTCTTCCATCACTCACACAGCCATTAATGGCAGGAGAAGCCCCATAACCCCCAGGGAGCACAAGCCACTGTTTGCCTTTGTGTGTGTGTGTGTGTGTGTGTGTGTGTATCTGTGTTTCTGTATGTCTTTGCATGTTTGTGTGTTTGTGTTCATTTGCCTCTCAATCCCCCGCCCCCCCTTTCTCTCTCACACACACACACACACAAACACTGCTTTTCAGATCTACAGTACTCAAAATTGCATTCTTCTGTTACTTGTGTTTGTGTGTGTGTGTGTAATTGTGTCCAATTACTGAACAAACAATGTATAGTCTGTAACAAACTACACTCAAATAATGTATAGTCTGAAAATGGCCAATTAACGGGTTTCAATCTAAAGGGTGGAATAGTGGTTGTCTTTCAAACTCTCTTTAAGAACATTTAATTTAATTGTATTTATTCAGCACCTTTTACAGAAGTTCTATTTATGTTCACAGCAGAGAGCACGCAAGGATAACTCCCTTATTTTATATCTGTAGTAGTCTAGGAAGAAACCTTGGGCAGATCCACTGCTCAGGGTGCTAACCCAGGTACCTAGTGCCATAGAGAAGGGTTCAGTTGCAGGGCCAATAGGAAGGAAGCTGGGTCAGTCTTGTAAGGTATCAGAGTGATGTGAATAGTCTGACCAAAACCTAGGGAAACTGAGGACCTTCAGGTACAGATCCTTCTTAGCCTGGTGGACCAGGCTACTTCACTTCACTTCACTTTAGGAAAAGAGTCTAAGCACTCTTGATAAGCACAGGGAATTTGTTGTTTAAAGTTACATTCATTTGTATTGATTTCAGCACAGGGAATTTTAATTATTCTCGACTGGAAGCGTTATGAGCTTGGGAAAAGCTATTGAATGGTTCTAGACTGATGTTTAAGATATGCCTTCAAAGCACAGGTATTGATTCTAAAAGTGTAGGATGAAAGAAGCCAACCTATTATGGGAAGAAACAGGCCTCAAATATTAATGTGCTCGAGAGAGTATAATTAACTTACAGTTCTAACTCTCCAATGCAGCCCCTGGATTACCGTATTTTCACGTGTATAACGCACCCACACACGTATAGCGTGCGGGGACAAAGCAATTATGTAAAAAAAATTGTGGCATCGGCTGTGTAAGCAAAAACTTATATAGCGCGCTCACGGATATACCGCGCAGGGGTAGTGCGCGGTTTGCATGTGTTATATGAAAATACGTATTTTAATTGCAAAAAAACTTTTTTTTTCTGGTACCAGTTTCCTTGAAAGTTTGACGCAACCATAACAATTCATCCTTTCTGATTTAACCCTTAGATAAGTTAGATCTTGACACAGATATAGCTGCAGCTTATCTTATGCACCTACATGTACTACTGTATATACAATCTGACTGTTTCTTAATGTGGAGAATGCTTTCTTGTAAGAACGCCTCCTTGCGATTCGGTTTCTACAGAGGCCAGCCTTGAGAATGTTTCTAGCATTTAATGTTTTCTGCTGTGGTGCCACAGCTTTATGTATGTGTGAAAAGGATTGTGGAGATTTCTTTGACATCGATACACCAATGGATGCTTAGAAAAAAAACATAGAATTTTGGAGCCTGTTTGACTTTGGAAAAGTGCTTGGCAGCATTCGATGAAGTAGCAGCCGTCAAGGCTGGGTAAGCATCTTTTCTTTATGTAAAGAAACATGCTTTATTTGCCAAACAATTGTATATGTATATGAAAACCAACTTACAGACTTCAGAACTTCAGAGGACAAGACAAAAGCGCATCGCTTATTGGTATCCAGCTGTCACAGCCTCATCTCCTCTCACGGACGCCTGTCAGACCAATGTCCCAACCATGAGGGGAGGAATCGAGAAGGCTCAAGGGTCAAAGGTCGGAAGTTTGACAGCCAATGGGAAGTGGTAGCCGGAACATGGACTAGTGTCCAGGAAGCCTCAGGAGCGCTACGGCAAACCAGACGAGACAAACTGTCAGAGGAACGGGCAGAGCACAAGAGTGAGGAGACCATCCCGAAAACAAATTGAGGCCCACCCTGGTTGAATAAATGGGGAGATGAACAGTGACAGGTTAGGATTAGCTTTTCAGAAGGTTTGAATTGCATTACAATTAAATCATGCCGAATGCATCTCACCTCAACACTGTGACTCTTGATGAAGGTGTTCCAGGGATGGACTGAGGCAAAAAAGTGGCCCAGGAATTTAGTACCTGCCCACTCGAGAGCCGGGGAGGCAGATGATGGTGGCGAATTCTGGTGGATGATGATGACGGCGGTTGATGGTGATGAGCCTGATGATGTATTATGAAAGTGGATGAAGGGGATTCTGGTGGTGGAACAAATCTGTTCACATACAGTAGGATATGGAAGACAAAAAAAATGTGCATGTTAACATATTGAACATTATCCTACATCATGTTGTTTGATATCTATGTTTCAAACAGGTTACTCTGAATGTTTAAATTCAATTTAAGTTAAATATAAAAATTAAAAAAATATATTAAGTTTTGTGACTCAGACAAGCACAATTGCTTCTTAACACTGACTAAATAGCTTAAGTTTTATCAAACTAGAAATAATAGGACTAGAAACTAATATAAACTATAGAAAAATATACGAAGAAAGATACAGTACACATTTCCTCTACACACAGACAGTCTCAATTTATATATTATCCAACAATACCAACACAAGAATAAAAATTAAATTCAATATAGGCCTAATGTTGATGAATTAGCCTACCAAAGCTATTAATATAGCAGTCAAAGTAGCATTTAGCTCTCTAGCTTTAAGTGAAATACTCATGAGAATAGGCTATGTTAGATATAGAGAATAGGCTATGTTAGGCAGCCATTAATTGTTAGATTTTTTTGTTTTTGTTTTGTTTTTTAAAGGTTAATGTGCACTGACTGTGCCTACTCCACAAACGATAATTGTGATTTTAAAGCAAAACTATTCCTAAAGCATTGTACAAAAGTTAGCAAGCACATTACAGCCACCTACCTGACTGGCATCCTTCTCCCGCTCACGTTGTCCTCCAGACGTTGACGCAAAATCTGCTGGTGCGGCTGAAGACGATGAGACCGCTGCAGCAAATATAGGCTATCTGTCAATTTATTTCATTGGAGCACTCTGGACCGAAGTAAAAGAGGTCTTACCAATGACCCATGAGGGACAATGCTGATTAGCCGGACACTAGAGGAACTGTTAACATTAGTTATCTCATTAAAAGCCAGCAAAGCAGCATTATTAGTTTGTAGTTCTGTTTTTTTCGGCCGCACCGGCCCACAGACCCATCGGCCCACCAGGAAAAGTCCCAGTAGCCTACTCCCGACTCCTGATGTTCTTTCCATGGCCAGTCCACCGAGGTGTTCTGTGTTCAGCTGTTCCGACAGACGGCAGCAACAATAAGAGCTCTGACTAAAAGCATTTTCAGTGAATTGCATTAACGCGGTATTATGTTCTATCATTTGGTTGGGCTGCATTGACTCAGAAGGTGGTTCACTTTAATCTGGAGCCTTTTTGATCTTCCAAATTGCAAACAGCAGCCCCGTACAGACAAAAACAGACAGGAGAGTGGAGCGAAATTTGCATGAGTAATTTTCTTAATGGGATGCCCTTCAGGTGTCTTTTCTGTCTTTCATTTTCTGAAGAGCTTTATTAAAAACCTCTGTTCCTTCCTACAAACATATCCCCATACCAGTCGGACCACAAACATAATGACTGAGAAAGCTTGGCACCTTAGTGAATGTAACAGTATTTTCTTTATTGGATGTCTTTTTAGGTGTCCTTTTAGGAGTTATTTACATACACTTTGTCATTATGATGTCAACCTTTTTTTTTGTAGGTTGAAATACATATATATACACACATTCAAATATATAGACATACACATTTTCTATGTCTGCTTTTTACATTTATGAAAGATAATATTTATCGGATGTCGTTTTAGGAGTTATCTACATACACTTTGTCATTATGATATCAACCTTTTGTTTCATGTGAAATATATACTCATTTAAATATATAGATAGACATTATTTATGTCTGCTTTTTACGTTTTATGAAAGATAGCAAGCAGGACTGAAATTAATCTGCATCCCGTTCTCCGGTTTGATGATGGATAAAACCAAGTTTTCTAAGCAATGACAGGACCAGGGGGTCAGATACCTTAAAATAGTCTCTCAAGGGAACGTAAGTGAAATAATAACAGCGATGCAGGGAGGTGGTACATTATTCAGTCAGCTTAATGATGCCTACCATAATTTTACTCTCTCACTTGCTGAAATACACACACACACACACACTCACACACACACAAATATGGTTCTGCATAGAGCAGTTGATGTAAGTAAAAAGTATGATTGATGAAATGGGAAAACTCTGCTCAGCTACCCAGCATTTATCCTCATCTAACATCCGTCACGGTGTCATAGATATAGCTGTCGTCTACCTCGGAGTCCCAGCTCTGTTTCAGGTGATTGAAGAGTTTCTCCGGTGGAGTTATGGGTGACTGACAGCCATCACCTCAGCTCAGATTACATTCCAGTCCAAATCACAGCCTGCAAATTTCTGACATTGTAATTACAACTTTCTATCTGTCATCGGGAGATAAGAGGTAATAAACAACTGTGTTGGTGTATGTGTGTGCGTGGACAACATAGCACAGCTATTTAGATCACTGTAAGAAAGTAAACATGTAAGCATGTTTTTTATTACTTGGGCAATGAGAAGGTGTTACGAGGCCCATCCCGGTCTCCGTGGGCTGCTCTGAGGATGACCTTGAGTGACGGAGTGTGTCCGACTGGCGGAAGAGGCTCCGGTGGGGTTCATTAGAGCGGTTAGCAGGAGCGCTAGTGTGCTAGAGCGCTAGTGTGCCTCAGTGGCCCTCCTGCAACACTCCTGCAGCATTAGCTCCACTTGACCCCGACAGCCCCTGGAGCTTAGCCCCACCACTGAGAGAGAGAGAGAGAGAGAGAGAGGCAGCTTACCATGTCCCTTTTATAGAGATAACACTGTAAAAAAAGAGGATGTCAGGAACTCTGGTAAGCCATTACACGCCGATTGCATCTGCAAAATAACTTCTGTAAACTATCAGAGAGAGAGAGAGTAAGGTGCTGAGCTTGACTGTGCTTGTGCTTCAGAAAAGGCAGTAAAATATAGTCATTGTTAATTATTCTGATCTTGTCATCTAAACTTAGCTTGTAACTTCTTCATTGTAAACGATATTGCTTGTGAATACTGACACTGCCAAGTAAAAAAGGACAATGATTTTCAAATTCTTCTCTCTGGCTTTGCAGGCTTTCGGACATCACCGCTGTCCAGCTTTTAACTGCAGGCTGAAACTGTTCAGCAAAGTGAGAGATTAAAAAAACATGATGGGGATCCAAATGTTTAAAGTCAGTGTTACATCTCCAAGGTTAAATCCCACCATCCCTCTCCTCCCCCACTCCTCATATTTAGATACTGAAGAGGAAGATATCTCTCTCTCGTTCTTTCTCTTGTATGTCTCCAGTGCTTGTGGGCCTGCTCGTACAGCCCGGGTGCTTCTCCTGTGGCTTAGGGAGGATTAGGGCCTCTTTGGCTCCTCAGCCTTCATCAGGAAATGAGCTGGGAGGGATATCAAGATCAAAAAGCTTTCCTGCAGAGGCCATAACCATTTCAGCGCCACCATTGGCAGCTTAGAGCGCCAAACGGGCCATCGTGCACACACACACACACACACACACGCACTCACACACACTAGGATGTTGACAGCTTCAGCCCAGGTAAATTTTAAGTGGGTAACATTAGTCTGAAATAATGCTGATGTGAAATGTTTAACTATTAGTTGTTTTTTGTATTATCCTAGGACAGGTTCTGAAAATGAACAAAGCATCCCATCAGAACTCTCTCACAACACTGTGCCAACACTGTCATGGCTACAGATGGTCAGGAGCTTACTGAGGTCTTGGGAAAATAATATTTGAGGTAATAACATTATTTAAATACTGTTTCTTCTCTCAGACTCATACTTTAAATATACATGTACAACATGTACAATATACATACAGATGAATGTGAATATTTTCAAAAAAAGAAAGATGCTGTTCAGTTAGGGGTGGGCAATATAGACGATATATACCGTATGCAATATGAATTTGGCCAATGATAGAGATTTTGGGTCATATCGCCGTACCGTGATAGGCTCATTGCGTCTCCACAACCATGTGAAAAAATGTTGACCTGTAGCTTCACCTTATTGATAGCACCTTTTCATTCTTACAACGAAACTGTGTAAGAGCCTATAAGTTGAACAGCTACTGGCTGACACAAATGCAGCTTACCAGTTTACTTCTGTGTGAATTTGAGAGTCCAATATAAACACCTCCGAACGATGACTAAACAACTGTTGTACATATTGACTTTATGCTATGGTAACCATTAAGAAACTGTTATGCTGTAAGTTACATACCAAAGTATACCGTGATATATATCATCTACCGTCTATGGTTCAAAATATATCGCAATATAAATTTTAGACTATATCGCCCACCCCTATGTTCAGTTAAAATGTGTAGTTGTAATGACTACAAGGATGCTTATGTGATATGTGGGCCACAAGGGCATGTATGTCTGGATGTAGGCTATGTCAACTTAATGTTGGAGCAACTGATGTCACTGGTTCTTGTTTCTGGACCAGAGTTTAGTTGGTGCTGAGTTGGAACCTATTTTTCTAAAGCCAGAGCCTTGAAGGCAGGAAGGTTATATCCCTGCAGACACACACACACAAAGAGAGATAGAAAGAGCTTTTCTGTCCACGCTAGCCTAGAGATAAACAGGGCTTGAGCTTATCGTGATCAAGTCACTCTCAAAAGCTATTAATATCTTTGACCTGATGAGAAGTGCAGTTTCTTCATGTCTGAAATATTGCATTTTCTGTGCATGCAATGCATAAATTAAAATAGGTATCTCGGACAATTTACATGGCAGATTATGTTATCCTTAATACAGATTGGCCTCAAAAGCAATGAGGTCTGAGGTGTTTGTCTTATAAGCTGTATGTCTTCTTTCAAGTCAAATGTTTTTTTTTTTTGTCATTTCAGCCTTAAATACAGTATAAAGTAAGATGAGACAACATTTCACCATAGATCCAAGTGGTACTACATAAAGATAACAATAAATAATTTGGGGCAGGCTATGTATGGTGCATACGTAGGCTAAAAAGTCTTGTGTAGGCTACTTATGCTACATATAAGTTAAACAACATCTACCGCACCTCTATCACAAATATATAGAGTGCATCAAAACAATAGGCAATCAGACAAGGCATAGAAAAACCCTGAACAGAGCTGTAAGCTTTTTCAGTAAGTATGAGTGTTTGTCGGTGAGGGGTTCTTGCAGTAACATACAGTAAGCATAGGCCTACTGTACTGTGGAATGGTGTAAGGCCAGAGAGGAGCCAAGGATTGGAGAACAGTGTGCTGTGCTAATTAGCCTTAGAGAAAGAAGAAGGAAAAGAAAGATATATACTCGTTTGATCTTGTGAGAGGAATTTGGTCTCTAGATTTTACCCAATCCGTAAATTAGTGACACACACACAGCACACAGTGAATACACGGTAAATACATACATTAACCCGGAGCAGTGGGCTAACAGCTGCTGTGGTGCCCGGGGGAGCAGTTAGGGGTAGGGGCTTTGCTCAAAGGCACATCAGCTGTGAATATGGATGGTATAGCTTTGTTTCTTTCCCTGTCCTGAGTTTTTCATTCATACAGTGAGCACAAAGTAGGGACCAAGTAACCCGGAGGATGAGGGCTGACAGCTGCTAACTGGTAACTGGCTGCATTGCTTTGGCATCATCCTCCAAATTATACACAAACACTATACATACTTTTATCAAATACTTTTCCCAATACTAATTTCAGAATAGTGTATAGAATAGTGTTTCCCATTACATCGTCATGTGCCATCATATTCAAAACGAAATTCAAGATTCTACGTAATTTTATGCATTAGCATTTTTGAGAAGCTATTACACTGCACACAACCATGACTGTGTGTAATTTCTATGAAAGCCAAGGTATGGGGTAAGGTATGGATACACTGATAGAATTGCTGTTAGTGTCTAACAAAAAGGCTAGCAAAAAGCAAAAAAGACTCCTTGAAGACCTAACCTAAGACTGTGTCTCAACTCACAGTTGTTTGTCTGTCATGTCCGTCTAGTGTTATAAAGAAATTATCCATTTGGGACAACACTGAACATTGAAAATGCACTCTACAGCAGTAAGTACTCAGTGCACACTATGCTCTACATCTTAGTAGCACATATAAAAGTGTGCGATTTCAGACACAGTCAGCGGGCTATATGGTCAGGAACTGGACCACTGGTGACTGGCATTCAATATTTGTGCACTGTTAGTGGACAGAAGGCCACAGAGGGCTTTGGCTGTGTCTCTGCCTTATTGACGGAGGTCATAGAAGGTCAAGGACATACCCTGAGCTGACAAATTTAAAAGCTGAACCCCCACATCTCCACCATTCTTGGTTTTAACTGTAAGGAGCTCAGGCAGACATGCTTTTTTGATGTTTTTGGAGTTGAAAACCGCATTAGTCTAAACAGCACCTAAGACTGTTTCTCGGTTACATAATAAAACAAAACATAATAAAAAAACAAAATCAAGAATTTTTCAGAGGATATCCCACCACACTGTTGCTGCAATGCTCACTGTCCTCTGCTATGGCGATCAAGAGCGGCATGCTGTGGTGGCGAATGGGTGACGTAAATATTCCATTCCACTCAGCTGAAATGAGCATAAAATCTGATGCTAGATCCAGAGGCCAAATGATCCAAATTAAAGCAGCAACCACAACCCCTTTAAAGTGTGCCCTGTAAAAAAAGAGCGGAGAGCAATCTCAGTGAGATGGCAGTATAGCACTTCACAATAAGGATTAATGAAAAGACATATATTAATGTTTGAGCTCCTGTAAAAAGTGCAAAAAGTTAATCATTAGTAAATATGTTAATCGTTAAAAACTAGTTGTACACAATTTTGGTTCGTGGTTAAAGAATGCAGAAATATCAGACCTTAGGTAGCACCAAGAATTAAGGTGTTAATTACATGGTAGGTTAAAATCTGACATCAATTAATGAATTACTGATGAAATACAAGGTATGCACTAACCACACCGATTTTAACATACAGTAGCCGAACACAAAAGGAAACCCTGAAATTGTGGATGCAAAAGATGACCAGGCATCTATTCCAGGAACAGCCTTCATTCCAGTCGCCAGTGGGTCGATAGACAGGGCCTTCTCTAATTCAAATGAAGATGTCTTCACGCAGCGGCCTAAAAGCCTTTTGCCTTCAATGTTTTGGGGTTCCCCTTCGTGTCCCTGGATTTACTGAAGCATAGCCTGTTTAAATCAATGCGAGTGTACTCATCTAGTGTACTCCTTAAAAATTACTAATTAAGTAATTAAAAATTACTAATTTAGTAACTAAAATTAAAAATTATTAATTAAGGTCAGGTACACTTAAGGCAACATCAACATCTTTAGGGACCATATCAACACACCCATGCACTTTACACAACACATCGCATCGCCCATTAATGTGCCCAGAAAGGTTAGTTTTTGCGTTTGAATCTGACCTCGTGAGTGTTGTGTTTGTAGGGTTGAACTATGCCTGGCAATGAATGATTACAACTCAATTGTACAGTAAGTACACATGAACTTATAACCAAAGGTCATTTTGAGACGTGATGTGGGCGAGGGAAGTGATTTAACATGTCCCATGTACACACACACACATACACACACACACACACACATAGTTGTGCATGTTCATTCACTGTGGGTTCACTTTTTGCTTTTTGTCTGTCATGAAAACTAGAAACGTACCCTGCTAAACAAAACCAAAGAAACATGGTTGCTTTAGGACTTGACCCGAGAAAGTTAGGCCAATGAGGTAGAATATGTGCAGTAGCAACACAAAGGCTTCTTTCATGTTATACGCAGGCTAATTTGCTGTGGCTTCCTTCATTTTTTAAATGAATGCTAGCATCTGCGCATATGCCTGCCTGCTCTAACCTGGGTCTGCATGTGGCAAACTCTAAGAGGGAAATGTGTGTGTGTGTGTGGCACCAACCACATGCAAGCCTGCTTAAGCATGGCATGCCAACCGAGACTTCCCACTCATTCAAGCTCAATTGACTCCCAAAGAGTGGGGTTGATAACCTTAAAAATGCCTGCCTTTCACTTGCATCTGGGGAGCCCGTATGCAGCACTGAGTGGCAGCTTGAAGCTAGCTGAAGTGTATATGTGATTGCCTGTTTGTATGGTTGTCTTTTGGTGTGCGTGTGTGTATGTGTGTGTGCGTGTGTGTGTGTGTGTGTGTGTGTACTCGTGCTTAAGTTGTGTTGACGTGAACAGGAGGGGCCTCCTGCAGCTAGTGAGCTGCGCGAGGGTCGTGGGCTGACGGCGGAAGACAGCGGGGCCAACCGACTGGAAACTGATCCGGGCAGACAGCAACAGGAGCGCTCCTAATGGATCCAGCGACCAGGCATGGGGGGATGGAGGAAAGGGAGACATAGAGAGAGAGAGAGGGAGGGAGAGGGCGGGAAGGAGGGAGGTAGAGAGAGAGAGAAAGAGAGGGACAATCTGTCATCCCGAGCAGCTTCAGTGGTGGTGGTTAAGAGGCTCCAGTGCCAGTTCTCATCCCTCTGAAAGCACAGGCTAGTTGGAGGCCCCCAGTCTGCGCCTCCTGCACTGAGCCACCACTCCACATGACACTCTGTGGCTGTTTGGAAACACTGGGGCGTTTCTGACAGATTTCTCTAAAATGAGAAACATTACATCACTAAACATGAACATTTAAATGTATTCCATAATAATACATTGTTGAAATATCTCATGCACCAAACCACCTTTTTATTCTGCTAATAGGAACAGTTTGTGTATTTAAGGAGATAGAATAACAGAATATATCCTTTGCATCCATCCCATAACCTTTCAAAGCACACCAGCACAGCTGATTAGGTTGGCTTGGTCTGACTTTCGACCTTCACACATTAGTTCCAGCTCACTGCGATACTGTGAACTGGAAGCCATAAACTTGTGAAACTTGTGGTTTCACACATCAGCATCCAAACGGAGTGACGTCTAACCCCAAGTTTCTCAGTGAACTCAAGTCAAATATTTGTGGATCATAAAAGTAAAGGTAACATTCAAAGCTTTTGAGTTGGTCTAAAAGCTGTTGATTTACCTGTGTCAGGTACAAAGACACTTAAAAAAAGTCTTTTCACTAATAAATTCTATTCACTTATAAATATCGTTAAGAAACTATCCATTAGTTAGATTAGTTATGAAAAAATAATTTTAAGTATGTGCTAACATGGACTAATTCTGTTAGTGTTTTGGCTATTTATGGTTTAGGCTATATGATATTTATTATAAAGCTGATATAAAATGTTACCTAAAATCAAGATATTTCTGCAAAGTTCATCTCAAAACTAAAAACAACCTCAAAACATCTAGTGCTCAGATACAATGTTGGGAGGAGGGAATGTTCTGTATGCACAGCTCCACTAGTTAGCGTCCAGATCTGCAGATGCTTGATCAGGACTTAATATTGGTTGCAGTTGTTTGCGGTGGACTCTGGGGGAGCACAGCTAGTTCTGGCAGGACATAAAACAGCAAGTGAGTTAAGTCCAGTAACGATACCTGGAGCATCATCACAGGAAAGGAACAATGACGGCGCCAAGTGAAGAGTGAACAAGAGGACTGATCTTAAAGAAGAAATGGATGCAATATACTGTAGACTGAATGACAAACCAATAACTGATGTAAACTAAATAGGGCATAGCAAAATGAAACTAAAAGTATCTGTGACTCATGCACTTAGTGTTAGTTGCCCAATTCTTGTTGTAATTGCTTACTTTCATTTGTCACACTTAACAGGCTATGGATTGAGTCACATCAAATTTCTCCTTCTCTAAGATCTTAACACTATTGGTTTTCACCCTGCAAGATGCCAACCAGTGTTACACTGGCTCCACTACAAGTCAGTATAGAGCCATAAATTCTCATTTTGGGAATCCTATGGAACGTGTAATGGCAGCAAATTTATGATCTTACTTATTAGAGTAGAATCAGAAGAGACTAAATCAGCAGACCAAGTTCAACTTTGTGGCAATATAAAAGACAGGGACAAGATCTCTCTCCCACCCCCCACCTCTCTCTCTCTCTCTCTCTCTCTCTCTTGCTCTCTCTCTCTCTGTGTGTCTGTGTGTCAGTCTGTGTGTTGCTGTGCGTTCTAGTCAATTTTGCCATACAACATAACACTGCAAATATGAATGCCTTTCATGAATGAGATGTAATGGGAGGGTTGCATTGAAGCACATCTATTGAACCTTTCCACCAACACAGCTGCAGGAGCTTCCCAGAGTGAGGTGAATCTTGACAGCTCACTAAACACATAACAACCTATACCAGAAATCTTAAGCACATGAAGAGAAAGCCCAGGGTGAGACACACATCTATGAATATCTGGAACCACCATTACTGCAATGCCCAGGCAAACATTGCAAAAAGGTCGAACAACACCTCCTGGTCTTTATGACAGATGCTGAATGAGTTTCCATTAAAGCTTGTAAATTTTATAGGTATTCACAGAAATGTGGCGGCTGGCAGAATCTTTCAGTAATGTATAACAGTGTGCTTGCAAATAACAACAAAAAAAATCAAGTCCCTAAAATTCCAAGTAGTTTATGTACTGTACCCTATCATATCCTATCACAGCATATCATTTTCAAAATGTTTACTTAGTGCAAATTGCAGATTTCTGTTAAACATGCCTTAAAAAGTACTGTATTTCTCATTAAATAAGTACTGTAACTCTGTTTTAACATCTGATATGTTGTTTATGTCCTATAACAAATAATAATACTATTTACAAAAAAACTGTTGAAAGAGTGTAGTAAAAATGTAGTTTTTTTTATGAAACATTTTTTCAAACACTTCCATTTTAAAATTTCATGTCATATCTAAAAACAGTCCTCTAAAAATCCAAAAAGCATCAGTAGTCGTCCATTCCAGAAAAAAAACAAACTCCAAAATAAAACAACTCCTCAGACAGAGCGAAAGCATCCATCCTCAGGAGGGATGTTGTTGTTTTCAGAGGGTTACGATGACGATGGGTTTAGATTGCCATGGCAAGAAGAGGAATCTGTGGTCTCATCACTCTGTGAGATACTGCTCCTAAAATACCTGGGCCACATGGGAAATTGAAGGGATTTTTAGGTGAGCATTAAATTTTAACAAGTCTCAAATGCATCTCTTTCAATCCTTAGAACCCTTACTGCACACACACATACACACACACATACACACACACCCTTTACATAAATACACTCCACTAAACATACACACTCACACTCACAACCCGAATATCTTCCTTTGCATCCCCTGAGTATTAGAAGAGTTAAGTTTTGATTGCTACATTCTTCATCTAGCACACAAGACATTAGACACATGCCACTAAGCTATTTAGCTTTACACACACACACACACACACACATACACACACACACACACACACCCCTCTGCATCTCCTGAATTATAAAAGGGAAATCCGTAGTCAGTATCAGTATTGTGGTTTCACATTCCTGAGAGCATGGGCAGGTATGAAAATGAGTGCAAGACTGACTTTGCAATCTGGTGCAATGTAGAATAGCTGGGTCGCTGTTGGTCCTTCTTGTACCAAACCGTGGCTGAGAAATATTAGGTTTAAATACATTATTTGTGTGGGCAAATATTGTGTTCAGTATACCATATAATGAATACATAGAGAGTTCTACAGTAGATTAGTTGAAAAGACAGAAGCCACTGAGCTAGCTAAGAGATGTAGACATGCTCTAGCAGTAGCAAGTAGTCTTGATAAAAAGTCCTACGTCCAACCAGAGCCACGGTAGCTGTTCTCCCAAGTCTGGTCTGCAGCTCTTGCAGAGTTTCCTATACATGTATCCTTGGGGTAGTTTATCAGGCTACCATTGCATGCAGAGGCGGTTTGAGAGACAGGCGCTGATTCAGCTGTTTGGATTGAGACCCGTCCCATGCCTACTGTACATTTTGATGTTATCATCAGCTTCATCCCAAAACACAAGGCACCGCAGCCCCACAGCAGATTATAAGGCATTCAAGCAGAAATGTGGTTGATGGACTAGACCAAAGCCTTCAGATTAAGTCCTCTTTTCCTCATGTTTCAGGCAGACCAGGTTGCTGTCTAAATTACAGCTTTACTTTTACTCTTACTTTGGAAGTGTTAACTTGCAGTAAAATTGTAGAGACGGAAAGCATTATGATGTTTTTAATTGAATTTGCTGAAGCTCCTTTATAGTGTTCAGCAGTCACTGCCCATGGAGCTCAGTTAAGTTTGTAGTGATTCCTGGGTGTTATACCACCCTCTAGTGTCTGATAATCATATTGCGTTGTTTGGAGCACTACTGTATATTGGCCTGTATGTATCCCGAGATGAGCGTAGGCTACAGTATGTGATATAAAAGTCTGAATCTGCTGGGCTTTTCAAAAAACAACTCAATTTCAACATGTATCAAATCTTATGTAAAGAGTAACAGCAGGGTGGGTTCTTATTCATTTCTTAAATATCAAATCAAAGTGCAGTATTAAGCAATATAACCACAGGTGTCAGTGTGTGGTTTTTGGTATAATAAAACAACCCATAGTGCTCACCTCAGTGGATTTACAGGTAGACAGCACCCTGTATGCTCTTGGTGTTGAGTTTAATGGATTTAAAGGCCATAATTGCTCTCTGAAATGGCAGTGTCTAAGAGTTAAAGCCAATGTGATGAAATGCCAATTTAATTCCAACCATCGTGATGTCATTCCAAAAAGGGAAACGATAGACAACATTTTATGCTGGTTGGAGGATATTTAACCAGCTTCGTCATCACGATGATTAAATGATTAAATGATTAAATGGCTCATTACAGGGTAAATGAGCTTAGCTTACCCTCTGCCGTATCTTTCTGCTATTACAGTGCTTGTGAGATAACAAACTGTGAAATACCACTGTTTCCAGTTGACCTTGACAGAGTATGTGACGTACAAGGCAAGAACTGAGCCTTGCTTTTGCTTATTCTTTGTATCTTAAATGAAATAACAACAAGTTTTATTACACTACATACATGTTGATGGAGTGAGGATGGGGCAAACGTGAGGGTGACATAGAATGTTCTGTCAGGTTTACGGGTTGGTGGAGAGGAACACAATGTGTGGATATCAGTAGGCCTATGCCAGATGTGAAGTGTATAAAGTACTGTACGTGAGGTGTGTGTGTGTGTGTGTGTGTGTGTGTGTGTGTGTGTGTATGGTGTAGTGTAATGTGTTAGATGTGTGTGTACGTCTTGAGCATGTACATGTGCACAGTCAGTATAGTGTGTGTTTGAGTGTTGCTTGGCTTGAGGATAGATTAGCTCCGTCAGTCTCCACCTCTTTCATGTGTTTTTTTGACTTCAGCATTTTTAACGGTTTGGATTATCATCATTAAGATTACAGGGATTCTTTAGAATCTTTGGAGCTCTTAAAGGATCTCTTATAGAAGTCTGGCAGGGAAGTGAACATATTATCTGAGTGCTACCTTAACCTGTTAAGGCACACCCCTATTTTTCCTATTTTTCACAAAAAAAAAAAAAAAAAAAAAAAAAAAAACAGCATACGCAAAAGCTTGACAGTTCCTACATAGTTTTAGACTCAGGGATGTGCCTCATACCATTGGAAAGGTGACACCCTGAAGTTTTTTTCTAGAAGAATATGTATGTTTCTGTGACATATGGACACAGAGTTACAGAGGTTTTTCTTTCACTCATTTCAAATGTCTAACTAAGATATGAAGGTATACCATCCTTATGATACCCCCAGATCAAAAAAATCTAAGCACTAACTCCATCTTTCAGCTTGTTACACAAAAAATTTGAAGTCAAAAGACCAAAAATATGATTTTTGAATATACATTTTTGTAAAGATATGTCTATGCGTTTTGCTTGGGACCCTTATGTAAATTCCCATAGGGACTTTTTGTAAACAAGAGGGCCTACTGACATTCAAAAGTTTATAACTTGAAAACCCCTTTACCTAGAAACATATGAATGGGGGTAACATGTTGCTAAACCTACAATTTACAGTTACACATCATACACTATACCAATGTGTGCCCTTGAAGGTTTAGAGGTGGAGGCTTAACTCTTTCAAAATACCACCACTTCTGCACCTTTCTGAGCCTCAGTACTACTTAATCAGTGTGGTGTGGCATTGAGGCAATCCATCTGTAGCACTCCTGGGGTGTTTTTAAAGCCACAAAGTTGCTTTGTAAGAGGTGTTGACATCATCCTTTCCCTATGTTGCATTATGATTCCCTATGTTGCTCAAGTCTGGTGAATTTTTTGGCAAGTCAGGCACACTGATTCCATGATTTGACACTAGGAAAAAGCATACTCTAAAATTTGGAACCAAAGCTTTGAAGAAAAATAACTACTCTGTTGCCCAGGATTCCAAAGTCCTCTTTTTGAGAGTCTTTTCACCCTATTTGAAATGACAGCATGTCATTTATAAATCAGCAGTCCCAGAGACTGGAGGATGAATATGGAGGCACAAAATCCAAGTTCCCTGAAGTCGGATGAAGTTTCAAGTCAGTAAAGATTTGGGGAGCCATGTCATATGCTGGCGTTGATCCACTGAGATTTATCAAGTCTATGTTCTTTCTTAGTGATAGTGGAGATGTTGATTTTATTATGGTTATTATTATTGTTACATTATTGTTACAATGAAGACAGGTTAGTTTGTCATGTTATCTATTAAACTGGCTTAGGAACTGTGTTTTGGAGTTTGTTTAAAAAAAAAAAAAAAACTAAAAAAACACACTGCCAAGTCTGCAAATGTGTCTGGTCAAACACATTTGACTTGGTAATCTAAGTGGTATTGTAACAGTAAGTAAGTGCACATGGAGTAAGGCCTATGCTTTTTGCTTGCATTGGTACTTGAAATTTGTCTACTGTTGGGTAATGGTTTGAAAAAGCATTGAAATTTGTTTAAGGTAATGGTTTGAAAAAGCACTGAAATTTGTCTAAGGTAATGGTTTTACAGTGCAAAGTCAGAGAATGGCAGCAGTGTCTTTCCAGTGCAAGTCAACCAATAACAGCAGTGATAAATCAAAGTAGCAGCAGGTTGTGCAAATTAGTGGTAGTCTTTTCTGTGAGTCAGAGGATTCATAGTCCAAATTGTACTCCAAAGTGTTTGTACTCCATAGTCCAAATACTCGGGGGCTGGAAAGGGGAAAAGTTCAACAGCCAAACAGGTTGGTGAGTCTGGTGGTACGGATGCAGAGACTCCCGTACCTACCAGAGGGCAGGAGGTTGATCAGTTTGTGTGCAGGGTGACTGGCATCAGTTACAATTGTGATCGCTTTCCTGGGAGAGGCTGGTGGTGTATATGTCTTTCAGGGAAGGGAGTGATGCGTCAATGATCCTCTCAGCTGTGTTCACTATGCACTGCAAGGCTTTCCTGTTGTCAGTGCAGCTTCCACTCCACACAGTGATGCAGCTGAAAAGGATGCGCTCAATGGTTCCTCTGTAGAATGTGGTCACGATAGGTGTTGGGGCACTTGCTCGTTTGAGTTTGCACAGGAAGTAGAGGCGCTGCTGGGCTTTCTTTGCAGTGATGCTGATTTGGTGGCCCAGAGAGGACCTCACAGATGTGCACCATCAGGAATTTGCTGCTGCTCACTCTTTCCACAACAGCACTATCGATGGTCAGTCGCAGGTGTTGGGTGTGACCTCTCTGGAAGTTGACAAAAATCTCCTTAGTCCGGATGTTGTTCTTGCACCATGTGGTCAGAATTTTGCCTGCCACCAGGAGCAAATTAGGGTTTAGTGTCTTGTTCAAGGACATTTCCAAGGGGTTAGGTAGAGAAACTTGAACCTGCAAACGTCTGGTTACTGAAAAGCTCCTCTACCACCTTCACCACCATTGCAAATTAAGACTAGGCCTATTTGTGTTTAATCTAGCACAATTTAATTAATTTAATTTTAAACAGATAGATAGATAGATAGATACTTTATTGATCCCCAATTCAAG
Organism: Limnothrissa miodon; assembly: GCA_017657215.1. Classification (NCBI taxonomy): domain Eukaryota; kingdom Metazoa; phylum Chordata; class Actinopteri; order Clupeiformes; family Clupeidae; genus Limnothrissa; species Limnothrissa miodon. The sequence goes on along the minus strand of JAGFZM010000079.1, from coordinate 475,048 downwards.
GTCCCAGCAGCTTAAAAATACACACACACATATACTGCACTGTACACAGGACTAACATGACATCGACATTACTAAAAAGAACAATAGAATACCAATACTAGGTAGAGATGCGCATGAATGTACTGTGGTCCAGTATGAAGTGTGTGTCAAGGTAGTGGTGCAAATGAGTCCAGTAGTGCAACAGTGCAAGGTTAAAAGACTAGTGACCAGCAATAAATATGTGCATATGTAAAATGGGCAATAAAAAATATAAGCATAGCAATTTAACAGTTCTAGTAGGCTATAAGTAGATGGACAATAGATAAAAATAAAAATAGCCTAATAATATAAAAATTACAGCATCAGTGCAAGGATAAGTCATACATCATGCATAGTTCATGCATCAGTCAAGTATGAAGGTCAGGTATCAAGTTACAGTTATTGTTATTGGTCAAGTATGAAGTTACAAGTATAAGGAGGGGTTGTGCATGTGGGCTAATGTAGCCACAGGACCCTTCCTGTGTTTTTCAAGGTCTGCTTCATAGACTTCGTGGTGTATTAAGCCTACTTTTTTCCTGTTATACATGTTTGTGGAAACAGGCTGCATAATTATTTCAGGTAATCATCCTTTATCTAGCACCACCCTATGGTCATACCAGGGCAGCTCACCCGAGATTGTAAAGTGTGGGACGAGAACCGGTGTTATGGCCCAACTGGTTTCCAAACTAACTGGTTCCCGTGCGCGTCCACGCGCTGTGTTTACCAAATCTCAACAGCTGTCTACAGATTCGTCACACATTTACAAACATATTACTGCCAATTTTCCAGGCGCATCTCGTAGCCGTTACGGCGAATATATTATGTAAGTCCGCATTTATTTAGAATGTAAATTAAATACTGGTATTCACAGAATATAAAGTGTGCGTATTGTCTGACTTTCGAAGCACAATGATTGACATCACTGAGAGACAATGCAAATTGAGGGTGCAAACATGGTAGCCAATGAGATCACGATTGGAGCGAAAAGCACGGAAAATCCTTCCCTGTCTTTAACATATGTGTACACCCCCAGTAAAGTTACGGATACTAACGTATCCTCGGTTCTCTGAGTGAGAAGCCGAAACGTACGAATGGATGATGCCTATCATTTCCTACTTTTTCTGAAGTCAATTTTAACCAACCCTTTGAAAAAAGGGCAGTAAGCGCTCTGACGCGCGCAGGCAACTACTTAGACAGCCCTGCGTGACGTCAGAAAGTCTATATATTGACTGCGCTTATGCTTCAGGTCCTCTTTGCCAAGCTCGCCAGCGTCGGCAACTTGAGACCCGAAGCGTACGTTTCGGCTTCTCACTCAGAGAACCGATGATACGTTAGTATCCGTAACGTTCTCTTTCGTTTCGAAGGCGAAACGTACGAATGGATCACTACAACCAAGCCTCAAGAGCCCTACACCGAGGAGCCCGAGGTGGGAAGACCCATGGGACCGCCGCCGGGCCCAGAGAGAACACTCTCTGCTACCCCCGGCCTGGTGACGTCCAACGCGTAAAAACGCGCGAAGGTGTTGCCTGAGGCCCACGAAGCGCTCAGACAGATATCCTGCATAGGGACGCCTTTCCCGAAGGCCCAAGAAGCCGGCACTCCACGGGTGGAGTGCGCCCTGACACGAGCAGGCGGAGGAACACCCGCCGCCTCATATGCCAGACGTATGGCCTCAGTAAGCCAATGCGACATGTGTTGGGTAGACAAGGCCTGACCCTTGGCACGCTCGCCATGGTAGACGAACAACTGGTTCGTCTTCCTGATGCTCTGCGTACGCGTCAAATAGGCACGAAGCGCTCTGACCGGGCACAGAGTGACGGGCACAGAACCTCCCGTCTCAGGAAGGGCTGAGAGCTCAATGACCCTCGAACGAGGGTCAGTAGACAGCACTTTAGGGCGAGAAAAGGGATTTGGTCGCAGCGTTACCCGCGCGTCATCTTGCGTGAATTCAGACAGTCAGGACTGACTGATAGAGCAGTCAGATCGCTAACACGCTTCACCGAGACCAGAGCGAGCAGAAGCGCAGTCTTAAGGGAAAGCATCTTTAGACTGGCACTCGACAGAGGGTCAAAGGGCGTAAGAGCCAGTCCGCGTAGGACAGTGGCCAGGTCCCAAGTAGGGACCGAACGTGTGGAAGAGGGGCGAAGCCGCCTGATGCCCTTCATGAAGCGCGACTTAAGGGGGTGAGCGCCTGGGGAAACGGCAGCATAGCCAACATGGCATGCTGAAATAGCTGCGAGGTACACCTTCAGAGTAGAGGGTGTACGACCCTGATCAAACAGGTGTTGCAGAAAAGCAAGCACCTCGCCAATAGGGCAGACTAGAGGATCACAGCCTCTGTCTCTGCACCACGTGCTGAACACGCGCCACTTTAGTGTATACAACGACCTAGTGGACGTAGCTCTAGCAGCCTGAACAGTCTCTATAACTGCGTCTGACAGGCCGCTCTCTAGGAGATGTGCCCGTTCAGGGGCCAAGCCGTCAGTCTCCACGCTTCCGGCTTGGGGTGCCACAGCGACCCATGAGCCTGAGATAGGAGATCCCTCCTCAGAGGGAGGGTCCAAGGCTGGCCGTCCAGCAGTGAGACCAGATCTGAGAACCAGCTCTGAGATGGCCAATTGGGGGCGATCAGAATCACCCTGTGAGCCCCCGCTCTGATCCTGGCCAACACCTGACGCATCAGAGGAAGGGGGGGAAAAGTGTAGAGTAGACCTCGCGGCCACGGATGTGCCAGCGCGTCCGACCCTAGCGGCGCATCTCGCTCCAGCGAAAACCACGCTGGACAGTGAGCGTTCTTGCTCGAGACGAAAAGATCGACTCGTGCCCGTCCGAAGCGGGACCAGAGGCTGTGCACCACGGCTGGGCAGAGGCGCCAGTCGGTTGCACGCGGAACACCCCTGGAGAGGAGGTCCGCGCCTGTGCTGCGCACACCGGGCAAGTGCGACGCCCTGATCGACAGGAAGTGGCGGGAGGCCCAGGTGAGCAGCTTGTACGCCAGGCGAAACAGGTCCGGAGAGCGCGTGCCGCCCTGGCGATTGATATAAGCCACTACAGTGGTGTTGTCCGTACGCACCAGAATGTGTTCTCCTCCGAGAAGAGGGAGAAACTCTTTCAAAGCGCAAAAGACAGCTAGGAGCTCCGACACGTCGCACGCCCACTGCTCGGAGGCGAGTGAGACAGAGGACGTGGGGGCCGTGACGTTAGTAGAGGCGTGACATCACGCAAGGCGCATAGCGCACGCCGTGCGTAAGCTGAATGCGCGGTGGACACCGAATCGGTGGCCCAGTGCGCGACAGCGCTGACAGAACAGAGAGCGTCCTCCGGCCGGGGCTCCTTGTCAAACATTGCCCCAGAGGGGCGAGAGTGTGTGTGCGGGGTGCTTGTGAACAAGGCAAACTCAGCGCCCCCTGAGGGGGTGAGATCAGAGAGGACCGCCGAAGCGGGGGGGAACGCTCCGAGCTGGGGACTGCAGAGCGGGGACCCGTGCCTTTTGGAGCACACAGAGGCATAGCAGTCAAAGGATAGGGGTCGCATGACATGCTCTGCCGCACACACACGATCGTATCAGGATCGCTGTGGCCTCTTGCGCCGTTCCTGGCTGGTTGGACGCGTGGCGGGGGCCGCGCGTCCGCGAGAGCGCTGCCAAGGAGGTTGTGACCCGGTAGCCGGCGGTGGCGCAGCTTTGGGTGCGTCCGCCTTTTTCTTCTGCTGCGTCCGTTGAGGCGCGCGAGCACGCGTCTGAGGCGCAGCCGGAGTGGCTGGTTGAGGCGGGGCACGCTTAGGAAGCACGGGTTGCAGGGCCTGAGCCGCCGACTTCGTCTTCTCTAAGCGATCGAACTGGCCAAACAGAGCATCAGCGGAGATTCAGCGGGAGCGTTCATAAGATGTCTCTTCTCCTTCTCTGGCATGGACGAGAGATTCAGCCAGAGGTGCCTGTCAATGACGACCAAAGAGCCAAGGGAGCGCCCGTCGGCTTTAATGGCCGCCCTGATGGCCAGTGAGGTGAGAGCGGTAGCTCTACGCAGCTGATGGAGGGTAAGGTCCGACGGCTGCGCTGAGAGATCCGCCACCAGTTCCTCAGACAGAGCAGAGATCTGGCTGCGAGAAGGCTAACATAGCATGCTCACTCCCCATGCAGATGAAACACACAGCATGGCGGTCAGAGAGCCAGAAGTTAGGGACCGGCGTGAGCACTTGGAGCAAGACGGAAATCCCTTGGAGAGCTTTGAAAAAAGCTTTTGTGGTGGGCTTTCAAAAAAGCCGTTGGTTTTAGAAATATTTGCGGAAGCAAACGAAAAGCGACTCAGAAACACACGCAGTAGGCGAGGTGAAAGAGGCAAAGAGGACCTGAAGCGTAAGCGCAGTCAATATATAGACTTTCTGACGTCACGCAGGGCTGTCTAAGTAGTTGCCTGCGCGCGTCAGAGCGCTTACTGCCCTTTTTTCAAAGGGTTGGTTAAAATTGACTTCAGAAAAAGTAGGAGATGATAGGCATCATCCATTCGTACGTTTCGGCTTCGAAACGAAAGAACCAGCTGTTGTAGGCGAACTCAAATAAAATGTTGCATAGGCTACATACCTACGCAATTTCCGAATTTATGAGGCCTACACTTCACTGACAGTTTGAATGACTTGCACTGTAGTGCAATCGTTTTGACTATACAGTGTGTTGTTGCCCGGGAGTTACGAAAAATGACAGCATTCAATTAGATTAAATGTCTTCCAAATAATTGATGCTGTCTGATGAGCAGCTACGGTAAAGGGGTCTGAACGGATATGTTTTTTTTACTATGCGGTGGCCCACAGCCTGCACAGAGGAAAGGGGAATGCTTATGCAATTAAACAGCCAAAATGTGAAATAGGCTACAAAGATGAGTCGTTTAGACCAACCCCAAATGCCAATTACCTTGTTGCTGATTTGGCTAGTCCAGTGTTATTCCATAACAATACATTTGGTCTCAATGACCCGTCGAATTAAGATCTGGAGTGGCTCGTAAGAATAAATATGTGGTTTCAACAATATAGCGTTTTGCCCTACGCGACGTAGCGATTGTTTTCCTTTTTATTTCACTTTTACTTAGGCCTTCCTATTTAAAGATGGTTGTGACGAAGTGCGGATTTACATAGCCATATTCGCCGTAACGGCTACGAGATGCGCCTGGAAAATCGCCAGTAATATGTTTGTAAATGTGTGACGAATCTGTAGTCAGCTGTTGAGATTAGGTAAACACAGCGTGTGGACGCGCAAGGGAACCAGTTAGCTTGGAAACCGGTTGGGTCATAACATCGGAAAGAAGATGGCGGCTCTCAGAGTGGTCGCGACGACCGGGAGTGGGAGATCCCTCCTAAACGCTGCAAAATCAAGCCACGCACAAATGGTATGATGCTGTAAAGTACTAGGATACCCTGTTAACCTTTGCTGTAACGTTATCAGGCCAAAGAAACATATAGTTTCCCAACGCCACACCATTTATGTCAGTCAAGTAATGTTAGCTAATGAGGTTGTGCTAACCGATACAAGGTCACACCGCTGGTTTAGTTAGCTAATAGTGCATGCTCAAATAAAGTTTTTTTGCGACTTGTGTCGTTAGTGAACTTGCATTTTTGTTATCTCGATTTATTCTGTGAAGTTGGTTGTTCACTGAGCTAATGTTAGTGGATAAAGTCATGAATCTGATCATCAGAGTGAACGTTGCGCATGCTAGTGACGACTGGTGTTAACGTCAACGTTAAAAATCATACTGTGTATTAGGTTTGACGTTTTTATCCGCTCTTAATTGTTCAGTAGTATAATGCTGTTATGCTACTAAACTAGGTCAACATGAACATGTGGGACTGCTAGCCTACTATGTTAATGTTTGGTTTAGATCCTTAGGTAACCTGTCCTGAAGACCTCCGATTACTATGTCATTGTATACAAATCTATTGTAAAACGATAATGGACTGCTATTACACGTTCCACCTAAAATTTGCATGGACAGTTTAGCTTAATTTTATATGTTTAGCTTCTTTTTATATGTGCAAATGATGTTTTTTCCCATCCTGCCTCTGTGTAGCACAGTCGTGACGTTACACTTTCGTAAGTTGTTATGAGAGTGTCATTCATTACAACACCAGACCACAGCTGCTTTGACCATAGATATCCACGTCTATAGTGCTATGCTTTTGACGCCCTGTCACAGTGTCCTATTATGTAGCATGTCGCGTTTTTACATTTCCAATGTATTTTTTATGGTATTGTCAGCTCAGAGTATCGATCAATTTGTATGTCAACTGGCCTTCTGTAAGATTTTTTAGCTGTTTTTTAGCTGTTTTTTTTAGCAAAGATCTTTGCTACATAGTTATTCTTTAGAACCTTAATCTTTGTACCACATTTTTGTGCATCATTAAATTAAAACCCAAAACATTTTTTTTTCTTTAGGCCCACATGTCATTTGCTAGCTTACCCAAGGGAAGAAAGGTGGCCCTGACCTCGCTTGGAGTCCTGACAACTGGTGGTGTTGGTCTGGCCCTTGCCCTCAATCAGTCGGTGAAAGCCTCAGACCTGGAGCTGCACCCCCCCAATTATCCCTGGAGCCACAATGGTCTTGTGTCTGCCCTGGATCATGCTAGGTGAGCCTATTGGCATTTTGCACTGGATTTCGATGTCATGGTAAAAAGTAGAGATTGTAATGGTGAGTAACCGCTAATGACAACAAAAAGTGTTTATCTATTGAGCTCTGGGTAAGCCCTTGGGAAGACCTGCCAATACCAACACGGTCTGATACTGATCATTAGATTTTTAATGTTTTTTTTTTTTCTCTGCAGTATTCGACGTGGGTATCAAGTATATAAGCAAGTGTGTTCAGCATGTCACAGTATGGAGTACCTGGCGTTCCGTAACCTAGTCGGAGTTTCCCACACTGAGGCAGAGGCCAAAACATTAGCTGAAGAGGTGGGAACCAGTAAATTGTAAAAAGTAAAAAGTTCTTAATAAAAAATGTGTGTGTGCATATATATTAATATATATATATGCTTTTTCTACACAGATCTGTAATCGAATGCATATTAATCACAATGACTTATTTTGACACACCATGGTAATCTACTGTAGTTGTCAGTGTTGAAATCTTTCCCTGTTTCTTTGTCTTCGGTCCGTGCCCTGTGCAGATTGAGGTGGTAGACGGTCCTGACGATTCCGGTGAAATGTTCACACGTCCTGGGAAACTCTCTGACTATTTCCCCAAGCCATACCCCAACCCGGAAGCTGCCCGTGCTGCCAACAACGGAGCTCTTCCACCTGACCTCAGCTACATTGTCAATGCCAGGTGGGCTTCACTGCATCCGCTCTTAACGACAACATTGTGAATTCTCAATAAAACATGTGAACTTGTTTGCAAACCACATAATATAGGGAAGATTACTGGGCCGTTAACCTCTGGAATGATAACTATAACGACAGCAGAAAGCGATCAGAATGACATTGTTCATCTTGTCATTGTCGTTATGGTTGATACCTTAATTGCAGCATTCACTAAAGTTAAAACTTCAAAGATAGTTATAGTTTCTTTATAGTTATTGTTGCAGATGTGAATGGCCCTTAACATGCCAATAAATACAATTTTTGAAAAAACGAATTGTTGTCAACAAGTCAGAAATCGAAAATGCAGTCTCTTCTTTCACTTCTTCACCTTCACAGGCACGGAGGAGAGGACTATGTCTTCTCCCTCCTAACGGGCTACTGCGAACCCCCTGCGGGCGTGTCTGTCAGGGAGGGATTATACTACAACCCCTACTTCCCTGGCCAGGCCATTGGCATGGCACCTCCCATCTACAATGAGGTGCTGGAGTACGAAGATGGTTAGTTCACATTGTGTTGGCTTATTGATGTCATCAAAGGTGAATCGCTTGAACAGATAGGTAGTTGAGAATTAAAACAATTCTGCAAGTGAATGGATCTTATGACAAGAGTCAAGGTTTGGTTTTGGTTTTGGTTTGGAAAAACCTTTTGGATAAAAGGTGAAATGTCTTTATGCTTCTAAATGAAGTCCGGTTGCCTATAACTGAATACCTTGATTACCATTCCGTGGATGAATGTTAATCTTTAGACATTAGAGTCATACTCAGATGTGCTACGTTGCAGGCAGCTGGACTATTTTTGAGCATCCCATTTCAGCATTGATCCAGAAAGATTCAGCTCTGACCTTTTGTTTGCGATCCAGGAGATATGCAAGCTGTAAGGTTTGAATTGAAGAAGCCTTTTGAATCGAAGGTGAAACGTCTTCAAACATCTACAGCCTGGATGAATAAGAGTCTTCAGACATTTTGTGCCCTGCAAACACGTCAGAAGGGGTTGTCACATGGCAGTGTTTTCCCCCTGAAAATTAAATAGTGGGGAGGCCGGAAGGAGGGGTTTTTAGATAGGTGACTTGTCACTTGAAAGGGTAATTTCAGCAGTTTTATGATACAGTTTGATGGGAAGCACTGAATTAATAGGCTATACTTTTTTTTTGTTTGGCAACTTTTGAAATTACATTTGCTATACAAAACGTTCATTTCGTTCTGTGGATATACGGTAGTCAAGGAGGGCGGTGGCCACATTAACTATAAAGAGCTGGGGGACTTATTGCAACCGTGTCCTTTAAAATAAGTTACCAAAAAGATAGACATACAGTTTGTAAAATTTGTGTTAATTATGGGATCTCTCCCTCTCTCTCACACACAAACACACACACACACACATATGATGGCTTATGGTATTTTAAATCAAAGTTTATTTCCCATGTTTTGTCATTCCATAGGCACCCCTGCTACTATGAGCCAGGTGGCTAAAGACGTGTGCACGTTCCTGCGCTGGGCAGCTGAGCCAGAGCACGACCAGCGTAAGCGCATGGGTCTCAAGGTGAGCCAGAGAGCTTCTGCACACCAGCACAGACTAGACACCATTCTTCCTCCATCCCTGAAATTGGATTATACTTTATGATGCATTTGTTGTACTTATTGAAATCTGATTTATTTCTTTCTTCATTCTCTCTCTCTCTCTCTCTCTCTCTCTATCTATCTATCTATCTATCTATCTATCTATCTATCTATCTATACATATACACATTTATCTATCTCTTTCCATTTCTCTCTTAGCTGCTGATGGGTTCTGCCATCCTGATCCCACTGGTCTACTACATGAAGAGGCACAGGTGGTCCGTCCTGAAGAGTAGGAAAATTGCCTACAGGCCACCTAAATAAGCCCGGATACAACTTAGCTCAGTTTTTGCCGCGACCGTTTTCCCCTTAACTCTGTGCACATTCAGTGAGCTGCGGTCGCCTTAACCAGTATGTACTTTCAAAGTGCAAATTTCTCCACCAGGACGGCAGAAGAGAAATGTTCATCTATACATTGTTTTTACTGTAAAGAATAAATTATCTTATTAAATATGTATGTCTGTCACCTGAAATTAATGTCTTGGGAGGCCATATCTGATGGTTTTCTGCAGAGCCGGTGTCAAGTAGGTCTATAGACGTGTAAATAATTAATAAAAAGTGGTGTACCTCATAAAACAGAGTTGAACACATTGTTTTTATTGGGAGCCCTTAATATAGCCTTTATAATCTGTATTAATTTATGTTAATTATTGGAAATCAGACACCACATTTCAAGCCACCATCATTCAGAGGAAATGTACTCAACAATTTTTCTTTGAATTGCAAGTAGGCAAACACGACTTACTACCTGCAAGACATATTAAATGTGTACAATTGTCAGGAATAATAACGTCATACCTGGATGGGGATGGGGATGCACTGCAATTCTTATTGTCTTTGGGGATGGGGTTCATTTCAGAGTTGGTTCCAGTGGTGACGTCACTTCCTGGAAGGGGCGGTCGGAGTTGGCCATTCTCTTTAGTGTTTGCCCTGTCTATCTTTTCCTTGCCACCACTCCACCAATAATTTAATTCAAAATTAGTATCAGAACCCCCAAACGGGAGAGATACAAACGTATTTTCTAAAAAGTAACCCATGGAGTAACACAACTGGCCAGAATCATTTCGAGGTGAGATTCATTCAATTCGTGTGATGAGCTCTTAAAATCGGCTGGCTAGTTAGCAGCTTGGCAATTACCGCTTACTAGCCTAAGATAATTTGCGCGTCTAGCCCAACCTTCTTGCCTACATAACATTTCACTCGTGGTCAAGAGGAGTGTCATGACATGCACGAAGCAGTGGGCAGTATGACTAGGCAAAACCCAGAGAATCACGAAAAACCCGATATCCCTCTCGGAGCTCACTATAAAGACGATGCACTATCAGACAGCTATGCAGCTTGTCTGACCAAATACTTAGCTTTCAAGTTAGCTAAGAGGGCTTGTGATGACAGCTGATCAGATCTTTAGCTGTTAGACCTATATCCTACTGTTAACTTTACATGCGAATGCTACCATGTGTGGTTTTATTTGTCATTCTGGTGTCCCTAAACCTAATAGTCGGAATCTTCTGCCAAGAGGTGTGGTGTGTTAAGGAAATGATTACAAGTTACTTTGTTGTAATGTTGTACATTATGGTTGTCATGTGACACTGCACAGTTTTAAACATGAAAATTCGACAGATGGCCGTTCGTGTAGTTTAGGTGTAAATGTGGTCAATCGTAAATGCCTCTTAACCCTGAAGCAGGCATGGACTTGTAATGATTGCCATTTGTCCTTCTGTAAGCCAAGTTGCTACTTCAGAAAATAGATAGTAGATTCTGTCTATACTTGTGAATTGTTGTTTATGGTTATTGACTAGTGTTTTAAACTGACAAATGATGCAAGCATCAGTTTTGAAAATGGGGTCATCCCACGAGTTTGCAAGTTACACTATCCTAACAGGACCAGAAGGTGATATCTGTTTTAAGAGGTTGTGCTGCTGAATTCCTCATCCTTTTTTCATAATCTGAATTGTTCTTTTTCTTTCTCTCCCTTTCCTCAGGCAGAGCTTCAATCTATTCTAGTCTTTCCCCCACTTGCTACTCTACGCCCCACACTACTTTGCAGTCCATCCTATAATTGCACTACCTTGTGTGGCCTTTTTCTGCTGCTGTGCTGCTAACGTTAAGCTCTTGCCTCGACTCCTCCTCAAACAGAAGACTAGACACATCTCCAAACAGCCAGTATGTCACAGGTTCAATTCCAGTCTCCCGGCAACCCTCTCTCCAACTCTGTCCCCATGGCGATGGCTCCTCCCCAGCCAGCCTTCAGCATCCCCTGTGCTGCGGCCCCGACGCTTCCCTCAGAGAGTGCCAGCCACCCACTACGAAGCTCTGCTCTGCCCTCTGCCTCCGTCACGCCCTACAGCAACCCTACAGGTGAGGAACGTCCACATACGACGGGCAATATGTTTGGGCATTCATCTCTGTTGTGCATTTTGAGTGTGGGACTAACTTACTAACAAACCTGTTAAAAGCTGCTCTCCTGAGTGAATTATAGGTCTCTTAACTACAACAACAAAACATCTTTCTGCAGCAACCTAACTTTGGGTTAATTTTTCAGGGTTTCCACCACACTACGTAGTTGAAACACCCTCCAAAATGTCTAGGGATCCCCAAACAAAGGCATAATGCTGGCCATCACTTTCTGTACACGCTCTAAAATAGGGTTTGGTGATATTCTGATATCACAGTAATGACAGTTATAATGCATATTTTGTGTAAATTTAGTTGACAAAAAGCTACCACAAAAAATACCGCATATGTATACTCATAGTTGAATAGTCCAATACTACATAGTCATATATTGCTGTATTTATCCCTATCGGGAATTAGTGGAACACATTGTGAACACAGAGTGAGGTGAAGCCCTCACTTAGCAGGAGCAGTGGGCAGCTACACTGGTTCCCTGGGAACAGTGACAGTTTAGGTGCCTCGATCAAAGGCACTTTATCCATGGTATACTGATCGAGGAGATTGAACTGCTAAGATTTTAGTTTCAAGCCTGAAGTCTTAAGCATTAAGCCAGCACTGCCCATTTTTGTTTTACTGTGTGACAGATGCTAAAACATCTGATTTGTCAATATTACAATATGGCATTGAAGCTGAAATTTATGTCATGGGGAAGTATTACTAGATATATACACTAGCTTTAGCCTATGTGTACCATATGTAGCCTGTCCCAAATGTCTTTTTATTGTTATCTTCATGTAGCACCACTTGGATCCATGGTGGAACGTTGCCTCATCTCACTTTATACTAACTTTATACAATAAAAAAACTACTTGACTTTGGTTTAATTGACACCACTTACGATTGTGTCTGTGATGGCAGTTTCTAACATGGCAAACCCTAAAGAGAAGACCCCCATGTGTCTAGTGAATGAGCTGGCCCGCTACAATAAGATCCAGCCAGAGTACAAGCTGCTAAGTGAGAGGGGACCAGCACACTGTAAGGTAGGCCAGCATGTCCAACCCCCCCCCCCCCCCAACCACACACACACACACACACTCACATGCCTGCATTCTTAATAGGTGAGAATGACTCCCACATTCAATATTTAAGAGGTCCTTTGCCACACCACTGTCATTGAAACCTCTAGGTGCTGTAGGTACACGTTTAAAGGCACCTTCTCACAACAGGTGTGTTGTGTCAAGGTTCTGTCAGGTTTACTCACAACATCTCACAACTGACATCACTTTTTGTTGTAAAGGTGTTCAGTTATAGGGAAGCGTCTTCATGTTGTTTTCTCTCTCACTCTGTATGTCACTCTCTTTTTCCTTCTTTCTGTCTGTGTCTCTCTTTCTTTCTGTCTGTCACTCTTTCTTTTTCTTTATTTTTGTCTGTCTCTTCCTCTGAGACTCTCTCTCTCTCTCTCTCTCTCTCTCTCTCTTGCAGATATTCTCTGTGCGCTTGACCCTGGGAGACCAGCACTGGGACGCTGAGGGGACCAGTATAAAGAAGGCCCAGCACCTAGCAGCTTCCTGTGCTCTGAGCCAGTCCACCCTGCCCAAGCCCACCCTCCGCTCCCCCCGACACCCAAGCAAGAACTCGGGTGTGTGTCTGCCTCTAGTCGGAGGTGTGGGAGGACGTTTTGTTTTTTGTTGTTTTTGCATGCATACAGATGTACTGTTAAAGACACATGTACTGTTGTTTAGACAGATGCACTGTTAAAGACACATGTACTGCCAAAGGAGGATTGTGCATTTGAAATGTTTAATGTAATACAATCAGATACGAGCATGATCTATCACTGTGATTGAATCTGATATAGTAAACGGTGGCGGACACAAGATACTATACTGTACACAATGTATATGAGGTGTTCAGTTTTTAAGGGTGCAAATAATGTAGACGCACCGACAAATTGGGGCTGGTTCAAATGACAGAAGTTATTTGTATGCCTCATTTAGACAGATGCATGTACTGTTGAAGGAGTACTGTGCATTTGAAACGTTAAACGTAATACAATCAAATACAAGCAAGATCTTTCACTCAGATTAAACCTGATGAAGTAGACAGTGGCTGACATGAGAAGCAAAATGTGTTCACATTGTATATGAGGTGTACAGTTTTTAAGAGTGCAAATAATGCAGACGCACCAACAAAATGGGGCCAGTTGAAAGGACTTAGTCATTTATTGTGTGTTTATTTCTGGTGTGTCCTGGAAGCCTATTTGCACCGCTCTCAAGTGCCGTTCTCTGTGTCAGCAGACAGCCTCACGCACACAGTGGAGCTGAACGCCCTGTGTATGAAGCTGGGCAAGAAGCCCGTCTACAAGCCCATAGACCCCTACCCTCCCATGCGGCCAGGCTTCAACTACAGCATCCGACCCCCAGCACCCTATGACCGCTCCATGCAACAGTAAGGACACAGCTTCTCTGCTTCACTCCTCCAGGACCGCACGGTTATGTGTTGTTGAAAGGTTTTTTTTTTAGATATTGACATATTTTTATACATTTTTTGCCTTTTTGCCTTTAATCAGATAAGACAGTGGAGAGAATGACAGGAAATTAGTGAGTGGGACAGAGATAGAGATGGAGTAGGGTCGGGGTCCACCGACTTATTGTATGGCTCCTTAGCCAGCTGAGCCACGGCGCCCTTGTGTTTCTGAAATGTCAAGTTGATGTTGCGTCCAAGTCCGTTGGTGTCTGGTGTGACTGTGCTCACAATGTTGTTGTGTTTGGTAAAGCCAGTTTCATTTGTTGAAGCTAATTGTTGAGGCAACGCAACCTTTCATTGTGGCAATGCAACCTTTCATCTCCACATAACCCTTCCCCTTTCAACTTTCACCTCCTGGTCTTAAATTCTTTCCACATATATAGTCCTGTCCCTCTGTCTCCACTGTAGTTATTTCAGCTGTTTAGTTTGATCAGTGCTCTCGATGTCAAGGGAGGTTTACCAGCAGTCTCTTATAGCATTTTGTATGTGTGTGCTAGTATGTGTGCTAGTTTCCTGAGTGATCTACAGTTCTTTATCTGTTCTTCCTTCTGTAAGGTATTACTACCCCTTTACGCCAGTGGGGCCTGTGGTGTATAACATGGAACTGACCATCGGGGGGCAGCAGTTCTACGGCAAGGGGCGCACGCGGCAGGCCGCCAAGCACGATGCCGCCGCCAAGGCCCTCAAGAGCCTGCACAAGGAGCCGCTGCTGCAACAGCTGCCTGAAGTCAGTTCAGTTCAATTCAACTCAATTCTATTTTATTCCTTTCTATTCTATTTTAGTTAAACACCTCCTTATACACAAGTTGTATTTCTCTGCATTTTACAGAAGAGAGCATACATGAGCAACATATGTAAGGGAAAAACTCCCTATTTTTCATTTGTTGTGGTCAAGGAAACTTAGGGAAGATCCATGGCTAACCCATCTGCCTAGGGTCATGCAAGGTCCCTCAGAAGGCAAAATCCATGGTGTTAATATTGCACCCTAATAGTTCCAGGATATAGTTGCCCGGGCCTGCCGCTTTGCACTATTCAATATCAAAAAGATCAGACCATACCTAACTCAACAAGCCTCCCAATTGCTGGTTCAAACTATGGTCCTCTCACGCCTTGACTACTGCAATGCCCTTCTGGCAGGACTTCCTGCCTGTGCCGTCTAGCCACTTCAGATGATCCAAAATGCTGCGGCGCATCTCATCTTCAATCAGCCGAAGAGGACGCATGTCACCCCTCTGCTAATCGAGCTCCACTGGTTGCCTGATGCTGACTTACAAAGTGCTTAGAGGATCTGCCCCTTTTTATCTAAACGCTCTCATAAAGGCTCAGGCTACCCCCCGACAACTCCGGTCCTCCAATGACTGTCGACTGGCAGTCCCGGCACCTTGCCCAAGGCAATCCAGACTCTTCTCATGTGTCGTCCCATGCTGGTGGAATGACCGGCCAAAAACAATCAGAACAGGGCCATCTCTGGAGGCCTTCAAAAAGCTCTTAAAGACCCAGCTATTCAGAGAACATCTTCTATCCTAGCACTAAATTGAACTGAAGCACTATTCCCTAGCACTATGCTCTTTAAGGTTTCTGCTATGTAGCTTGATTGTTATCCTCTTTTTGTAAGTCGCTTTGGATAAAAGCGTCTGCTAAATGCATAAATGTAAATGTAAATATAGTCCCAAATCATTAAATCCATGGTGTTAATATAGCATCAGAATAGCCCCATAGTAATCTTAAGATAGTCCCACATACAATAAGAGCAGTCAAGCCATATATTGACAGAAGTCCGGGGCTGTGTAGAAGCAGCCGGACTTGATGCTGAGGGTGAGAGAAATTATTTAAAACAATTTCTAACTTTAGCAATGTTTTGTATGTGAAATAATGATTGTATGTGAAAAATAATGGTTTAGAGATATGTTTTACCTTGCTATTACAAAAAAGAGGTCCTGGTCAATATGTACCACAAGGTTTTTAACTTTTGTATTAAATGAGCGTGAAAGGCCACTAAGTAAGTTGTGATGGTGGAGGACCGTGTTAGTCAGCTGTTTAGGGCCTATCATCATGGCTTCAGTTTTGTCAGAGTTCCTCCTTCACGGTTGTTGTTGTGTTATTTATTTGTAAGCACAGGCTTACATGAACGTTTTAATAGAACCATGAAGTGAGCTATTTGAAGTTATTAAACCAGTTATGCAGCACATGGCAAACAACTGACAGTTGTCAAGTTATTTGATGTTAATACAAATATATGAGCAATCAGTAGAATGCTAATGCTGGTTAGCCTTGTTTAAAGTTCATACAAACCGACAACACACAAAAGTTAACTGATGCTCAATAAAACTGTCTAGACTTTGTGCAAAGTGAAAAAGTCTCACCAGGCTTAAAGTGTGTCCACCTTTCTAAAAAGAAAAGAAACCCTGTTTCTGTCCTAGTGTGCCCAATATAGTTTTCCAATTTTAAGAGTTCAGTGCTCTCTGTGTGTGTCTGCAGACCTCCATTAAGGGATCTTATTATCTTTTATTCAGAGAGACGAAGAACCTGCGGAGGAAAACCTCAATAAATCTGAAATAAGCCAGGTGTTTGAAATTGCCCTCAAGCGGAATATGCAAGTGAGCTTCGAGGTGGGTTATGAATTGAATGAATGAATGAGTGAGGGAGTGAGTGAATGAATAAATGACTCTTGGTGAAGGGGAACAGAAGTGAAACACCTGAATCCTGATGTTTATTAACTACAGATGTGGGCAGTCCTGTTGATGTTTCCAAAATTTTGATTTTTAAAACGTTTTAACACTCAACTTGGTCTAATCAGCTATGAGGCCGATGATGACCATGTAATCTTACATAACCAGAACATATATGATTCAGATTTTTACATATTTTTCGTCTTTATTCAGGGTTTAAGAAAACTACTAATCCCATAAACCGTTGCGATTGATTCAGTTTCTGACGTTTAATTCAATTGAGAACATCACAATGACTAACTTTCTACAGTCTGCTGTAAGCATATTCAAAATTTCAAATATTTTTATTTGATTGTTTCTTACCTTCTCTCGTGCCATTTTCTTTGCGCCATTGCTCCCTGTTAGCACAGATCAGTTTTTTTGTGATTTGTTCAGAGATTAACAAATTCCCTAGCAACGGCAAATGTCACCAGTCAAAGGCGTTGATTTATGGTGCTTTGCACTTCAGGATGTAACCTGGTGCTACCCCTGAGAAGTCGAAAACTACTTAAAAAAAAAAAAAGACACGATAGCAGACACACAAACCTTTGGCATTTCATGACAACAGACAGCCGTGTTGTCGCAACATAGCAGGTAGAAGTCTTCAAATGGCATGAGTTAGAATATAATTCTCAATGGAGAAAATGACTGGAAAAATCACTTCCCAAACTTTACTGGCCAATTCACCTGGTATGTGGTTGGCTGGGTGCTGAAAGAGGTTGACTGCTAAATTCCTCCCCTTGTTTGTGATTGGCCCAGGTGCTAAAAGAAGTGGGCCCCCCACACATGAAGAGCTTCGTGGTACGGGTGACAGTGGGCGAGCACCTCGGGGAGGCCGAGGGCAAGAGTAAGAAGATTGCCAAGAAGCTGGCGGCCACCGCCGTGCTGGAGGAACTACGTCGTCTCCCCCCACTGCCCAGCACCGACAAGACTCCGCCCCGCATCAAGAAGAAAGCCAAGTCCATCGTCAAGGTTAGAGGGGATGACATGAAAGCATATGAATGTCAAAGCACACTGCGTCTTCTCACCTTTTTACCCCTTACATGTTTGCTTCCCTGCTTAAAAAGAAATGTAAGAAGATTCACAAATTAAAACTTTTTTAAAACTTTTGTTGACACCAAAATTTTGAAGTGTTAAAAAACGAACTAATGCTTTAAGTACTTTAACTTGTTGATTTGGCATGCGTGAAGCTAATTGTGAATTTTCAGGTAAAGGTAACAGTAGGTCTTCAATAGTCAACCACCTGTAGACAAATTGCTTTTTTTTTGTTTGTTTATTGTCTTTCTTTTCAAGGACCTGTTTGGTAGCAGTTGTAAGTGAAAGGTTTGTGTGTGTGTGTACGTTTGCGTGTGCGCTATGTTGCGTTGTGTTGTCCAGCTGCAGACGAGCCCAGAGTACGGGCAGGGCATGAACCCCATCAGCCGCTTGGCTCAGATCCAGCAGGCCAAGAAGGAGAAGGAACCCGAGTACTTCCTGGTCACCGAGAGGGGACTTCCTCGCCGCCGGGAGTTCATCATGAAGGTGAGAGCATTGACCATACAGGATATAGAGCTGTGTATTGATGTTGCTGTGTAGGAATAAATTTGAACCGTTGCTGTGATCCGAAAACATGAACCACACGAAGACCGTCGGAATGCTATGAAACTGATGAGAACATTTTATTTCGTTAGTTGCAACATGTTACATGGAAAAATGACGGACTATGGGAGAAGTCCGGAGGTCGCAGCATCAAGGTTCCACCTAAGTGGTTACCTCTGAACTGGCCTCTCGAGCTGTGATACAGAAGCGTATTTAAGGCTAATTTCCCTTTCATCATTGCTGTCGGTGTGTATTGCCTTTAATTAACAACTCGTCTCTCAGACCAAATGGTCTTCGCAGATCCTGTACTGCAAACAGTGGTCACATGAATGTTAAGTG
>JAGFZM010000079.1:416758-456517 GCA_017657215.1 Limnothrissa miodon | reverse complement strand
GCGTCTCTTGATAGGTGTCTACTATGAATAAATTATTATCAACATGCACACGCGATGGAACTCGTTCCAAACACTAAACCCGTGCATGAGCCGAGTTTTGGTCACCCACCAATCAACATTTGGATAATGGTACCGGATTCGATGTAATTTATGGAAAATGGCGACGAGGAAGTGGCATGCTAATTGGCTGAAGCTAACCTCACAAATCCTGACCCCCTGAGACAGACCCACTAGAGGGAGCGTCACAGTGCTGTTACCCAATCAGAGGCGATACGTTTGCATATCATTAATATTCATAAGAATCCTCTCACACTATCCCTGCACTCGTTTTCACCAAACTAAAATAGCTTGAAACAAGACAACCACAGCATATTTTTGTCGAAACCAACTCTCATGACATTATTTTAGACAAGAGACCACCACAAAATTAATGAAAATACGATGGAATGAGACCTTTAATAACAATCTTTTTTTAACATTCAACAACTTTGTTAACAAACAGAGCACTTTTGTGAGGTAGCTTGAACAATCAAGTAATAACAGATTATTCACTTTTGGACTATAGATGTGATAACAAATAATGAGAATATATACTGTATATATATCTGATCGGGAGGTAACGTCTGATTCCGATCAGGCCCGATTTCCGGTCACGTGATCGGATCTGGACATCCCTGATGATAACAAGGCAAGGCAAGGCAAGGCAAGTTTATTTATATAGCGCATTTCATACACCAAGTAGGCAGTTCAATGTGCTTTACAAAGACAGAAAATAAAAACGTAGTGGATAAAATAAAGTAAGAAAACAAACAAATAAGATTAAAGGAAGTGTAAAAAGTTAATAGAATAAGTTGATAAAGGACAGAAAATTAAAATAATTTTAGAATAAGGATTTCCCCAAAATTCACAAAATAAATGAATCATTAAGAGAAAGCGTCAGAGAAAAGTTTGGTCTTAAGTTTGGTTTTGAAGCTGGTAACAGTAGGGGCATTTTTTATATCTTCAGGAAGTTGGTTCCAAATCTGAGATGCATAGTAGCTGAAAGCTGCTTCGCCACACTTTGTTTTGACCATAGGTTTTACAAGCAAACTTTTTTCTTGTGTCCTGAGAGACCTAGGTGGTATGTATTTTTGAAACATGTCAGACAAGTAACTAGGTCCTATCCCATTTAGTGATTTAAACACAAGTAGTAATGCTTTGAAATCAATTCTATAACTTACAGGAAGCCAGTGCAATGACCTTAAAATTGGGGTAATGTGGCTGGTTCTTTTTGTACATGTTAAAACCCTGGCAGCTGCATTTTGGATCAGTTGAAGATGTTTAATGGTCTTTTTAGGAATGCCTGTGAACAGACCATTACAGTAATCAACCCTACTGGAAATAAAAGCATGGATAAGTTTTTCTAAATCATTTTTTGACATTTTTTGCCTTCACGTGACTGCTGAAGTTTAGATCACTGTCAATGATGATGCCAAGATTTTTAACAGACTCTTTTGCTTTAAGCCCTTTAGTTTCAAGGACAGAGGAGATTTTGAGCATTGACTCCTTCTTTCCAAAAATAATTACTTCAGTTTTGTCTGTGTTAAGATGGAGGAAATTGTGTGACATCCAGTTGTTAATTTGGTCCAAGCATTGATAGAGACGTTCAAGGGGGGCAAAGTCATTAGGTGACAAAGCTAAATAAATCTGGGTGTCATCAGCATAGTTATGATAAGAGATTGAGTTGTTCATGATAAGTTGTCCAAGTGGAAGCATGTAAAGGTTAAAAAGCAATGGTCCAAGGATTGACCCCTGGGGGACACCACAGGTCAATGACATAGGTGTTGAAGTACAGTTGCCCATGGCAACAAAGAAACTTCTATTTTGTAGGTATGATTTTAGCCATTTGAGAACTATATCAGAAAACCCAACCCAGTGTTGAAGTCGATGTAGCAGTATGTTGTGATCAACAGTATCAAAGGCAGTGCTGAGGTCTAGTAACACCAAGACAGATGTTTTGCCTGCATCAGTATTAAGACGTATGTCATTTACAACTTTAACAAGCGTTGTTTCAGTGCTGTGATTAGCCCGGAAACCTGACTGGAACTTATCAAAACAACAATTAGATGTCAAGAAAGCAGTTAATTGATTGAATACTATTTTTTCAATTATCTTTCCAATGAACGGTAGATTTGATATTGGCCTGTAGTTGTTAAGCACTGAAACATTCAGATTATTCTTTTTCAGCAGTGGTCTAACAACTGCTGTCTTTAGTGATTTAGGGAAAATGCCGCTTTGCAAAGATGAATTTATAATTCGGAGCACATCAGGTGCCACAAGGTGTAGAACAGTTTTTAAAAAGCTGGTTGGCAGAACGTCCAGTTGGGATGTAGAAGAGCTTAGATTTTGTACTGTTTTCTCAAGCGTTTCATAGTCAATAAAGCTAAATGTTGACATTGTATTTAGTTCCCCTCTCTTTGAAGACATTGGTTCTAGCCTTTGAGATATTTGTGAAGTTATGTTCAGTCTTATTTTATCAATTTTACCTCTGAAAAAAGATGCAAACTCATTGCATTTATCTACTGAGAGCAGGTGCTAATTGTGATGGTTTATTTGTTAGCTTCTCAACTGTAGAAAATAGTACACGAGCATTGTTCAAGTTCTTATTGATAATGTTGGAGAAAAACGACTGTCTTGCTTTACAAATTTCATAGTTATATTTGCTTAGCATGTCTTTATGGATTTGGTAATGGACATGGAGATTTGATTTACGCCATTTTCTTTCAGTCTTCCTACACTCCCTCTTTAACAGTTTAACAGCTAGGTTTTGTTTCCATGGTGCTTTATTATTATCAGTGATTCTTTTGTTTTTTAACGGAGCAATATTATCCATAATTTGTGTCATCTTAGAATTAAAATTGGTCAGTAAGTCATCTACAGAATCTGAATCTATACTTGAGTGCTGTGAGAGAGCTTGCTCAAAGAGAAAACCTGCATTGTCATTTAAGATTCTCCGTTCTATAGTCAAAGCCTTATTCTGTGTGTGAGGAAACATAGAAACGTCAAAGAAAATACAATAATGATCAGACAAAGCCAAGTCCTTAATTGTTGTAGAGACATCAAGACCCTTTGTGATGACTAGGTCAAGAGTATGACCATGAGAGTGTGTTGGAACCTGTATATGTTGGGTTAGGCCAAAAGTGTCAATTAGTCTAAGTAGTTCCTTAGAATATGTGTTTTCTGGATTATCCACATGTATGTTAAAATCACCAGATATAATTAGACAGTCAAAACTCAAGCAAATATTTGTTAGCAATTCACCAAACTCTTCAAGAAAAACTTTAGCAGAATGTTTTGGAGGTCTGTAAATAGTCAATAATAAAATACAGGGGGAACCCTTAACAAGTGCACATATGTACTCAAAAGATGCAGTCACCATGAGATATCTGTTTGCACTGAAAAGATGTATTAAATATTTTTGCAACCCCTCCTCCTTTCGTTGCTCTTGTCACACTCATGAAATTGAAATTTGGAGGAGCCGCCTCAATGAGGGTAGCACAACTGTTTCCTTGTTCCAGCCAGGTTTCAGTTAGAAGCAGAAAGTCAAGTTTGTGTGTGCATATAAGATCATTGATTAAAAATGATTTGTTTGAAAGTGATCTGATATTAAGAAGAGCTAGTTTAACAGTAAGTGCGGGGCACTGATTCACTGTACCACTCTGAGATTGTTTAGGAACATGCAGGAGATTAGATTGGTTTACTCCTCTGGCTAAATGCACACAGGTTCTTCTTTTCCTTGTGAGCACTGGGATAACCTAAACAAGACTTTAGGTTAGCATGATAATGAACCAGAGGTGCTGCTACCTGTAAACATGGCCACAGAGTGATACTGACTAGCGATGCCTCTCTGCCTTTTAAGGTTGAATACAAGGACTTCCCCAAGAACAACAAGAACGAGTATGTGTCCCTCATCAACTGCTCATCCCAGCCCCCTCTCATTAGCCATGGCATTGGCAAAGACGTGGAGTCCTGTCATGATATGGTCAGTAACTGCAACATCACACTACGGTACAGTACAATACAACACAATTAGGTTGACCCTGAGGTACGTTACTGATGAGGTGTCCTGGAAAGTTTGTGAAGTGAGTGGATGGTAGGTGCTCTTCCTACATGCACGAGTGTCTTGTGTTCCTTGTAAACAATAAGCTACAGCTCCCATATGAGTCATGATGGGACCAATTGTTTTAGAAT
Organism: Limnothrissa miodon; assembly: GCA_017657215.1. Lineage (NCBI taxonomy): Eukaryota > Metazoa > Chordata > Actinopteri > Clupeiformes > Clupeidae > Limnothrissa > Limnothrissa miodon. The sequence goes on along the minus strand of JAGFZM010000079.1, from coordinate 452,287 downwards.
GGCATCTCATATCTCCTAGCAACAACTGTGGAGATGGAAGGAGGATTTTTATTTTTCCCTGGTGCTTGTGGGCCTGGTTCTTTAGATTATACTAGAGAGAGAGAGAGAGAGGCAGACAGAGAAAGAGACAAGAAAGCAAGTGCTAACTTGTTTGCACGCTGTGTTAACTGGTTGTTTCTGCCCTCCCAGGCTGCTCTGAACATCCTTAAGCTGCTCTCAGAACTGGACCAGCAGCCGGCTGAGCGCCCAGGAAATGGACCAATCACGGGGTGGGTTTTTGTGCTGGAAATGTCTTTTTTGCCTCAGTGTCATGCTCAGTCTTTTCCCAACCCGGGTTCCATCTCTCCTCCATACTCATCTCCCACTCTCTCTCTCCCCCACTCATCTTCCTTTCGCTCTGTCTCTCTCTTTATCTCTCTTCCCACTCATCCTCCTCTCTCTTTCACTCATCTCCCTATTTGTCTCCCACTCATCTGTGTTTTTCTTTCTGTTTTCTTTCTTTTTTCTTGCTCTCTCTTTTTCCCCACTCATCTTCCTCTCTTTTCTACTCATCCTCTGTCTCTTTTCCCCTCACCCTTTTTTTTTCTTTCCTTCATACTCATCTCCCTCTCTCTCCCACTCATCTTCCTCTCTCTCTCTCTTTCTCTCTCTCCCACTCATCCTCTCCCTTCCACCCTCTCTCTCTCTCTCTCTCTCTCTCTCTCTCTCTCTCTCTCACCCACTCATCTCTCTCTGTCCCATACTCAGGTTTGCTATCCACTCATCTCAATCTCAATAGAAGACCTAAGCCCCACTGACAATGGGCCACACTCACCAATATCTTCCTAAGAAAATATGTAAATTGAATGTATTAGTAATACATTATACATATTGTAGTGTGTTTTACAAATGTAGAATTGATAAATCAACGCCCAATAATTGTGCACAAAGTAGTTACAGTAGTTAAGTTAGTTAGTAGTCAGGTGCTCTTAAGTGGGCATATATTTTGACCTATAAACAAATATCAGATATGAAGTCATTAGCAAATGCTAAATCTTCATGTAAAACATTGTGTGCTTTTCAGAATAATTTTCCTCATAAGAATGGTTGGTGAATGAGGCCTTAGAAAGTCCCCCTCTGAGGTGCATTGCCTTCTACTGGGTTCCCATGGTCATGCATTTAAAGTTTTTATGTTTTTTATTTACAGTTAATATGATGCCATACCATAATGTCGGTGGAAAGGGTTAACATATCATACCTGGCCATAAATGTATGCAAAGTCTTTACATTTTGCCAGTGAAAAAGAGTGACTGACTGCTCTTCTCCTTCCGCCAGGTGTGCCAAACAGGACCTGGAGTCAGATCCGCTGATCAAGGTGGCCAACTCCAGCCCCATGGTCCAGACTCTGGACGGCACGGTGTAGACATGTCCACACGTAACCCCCTATCCTCCGCCTCCGCCACCACCACCAACCCCAACCCCACCCCCACCCCCAACCACCCTACAACACACGCATAAGTCCCTCGGGCACTGGAGTGAACCCGTACACTGCCTACTCACAGGCTCACAGGAGTGCCATACAGAGTAATGTCTGTGGGTCTACTATCATGCCAAGGTGGAATGGTTCCATTTATTTGAGGTTAAAGGAAATGCCCAGTTTGGTAAAGCTTCATTATGTCTAACAAAAGGGCGATCAGTCGTGTTTTTTTTGTTGTTGTTGTTTTTTTAATTGAAGTCAATATATAGGTTTTTTTGTACAATGTTTAAGACGCTCGCACATCTAAGGTGTTTGGAATGGATACTGTTTTGCGGAATGTTGCTGGAGCACTCACAATATCAATTTCCAGTGATTGGTTCAGAAATTAATAATGTGCTCGTAGACGATTTCAATTATGCAAAGACAATATTTGGAGTTCAGAATCAATGGGAAGGTTCCAGAACGTTACCAGTGGCAACACTTTTCAGACGTTGCCTCGTGTATCATTCCTTTTGTGGTGTTCAATGGACTCCCCATTGTAAGACATGATGAAGCTTGCCTACACCTATTGTGTTGGGATCTCCTCCAGTGCTCGAGACTGTCAGAACAATAATCTGCATTGCCACGTACTGTAGGCTGAAAGGGTCTGTATTTTTCTTTTCCAACGGACACACACACTTTCTCCCTCTCTTTCTAACTCTTTTTTCACTCTCTCGCTCGCTCTCTCTTTTTTTTCTTGCCTATTTTCTTTCTGAATCTGAATTCCTCTGGGTTATGTTATTTCCTCTCATCTTCCTCTCATCCATCTCTAAATCCCCCTTTTCTCTTTGTCTCTTATCACACACCCACCCCACAGTGCTGTGGGGGCAGGATGTGAAATAGTGGATTTCAGTCTACGGTTGCAGTGGTATACCGACATGCTGGTGACACATACCATGATCCTAAAATCTGCGTTTGCCGCACTACACGTTTTTGTTCCTCGTTGGGATTGAAACAACAGTCGAATCCATACAAAAACGGCTGCCAAACGAAGGAATGGCCCCTTGGCCACGTTTGAGAATTCATCTCTTCTTGCAGACCAAAGTATTTGTCCCATTGAGAAGTGTCATAAAATCCATGATTGAAGTAATATTTCATGCCTCGTTCACTGGTTAAATTTCTGTGTCATTGATAATCTCTGTTATAGACACGAGCTGGAGGTGAATGCTGTATGCTGTGAAACCTTGCGATTTTCAGATGATGCCTCAAAAATGTCATACCACTGCAACCCACTGTTTCAGTGTAGAGTGTGTGTGGTTACGTCCTGTGATGTCCCCCTTTTTATGTTACATGGGCAGGTGTATGTGTGGATGGACATATGTTTGTGTGTAAGGTTAATGGGTTTGCTTTGTGTGTGTGTGACCCACCTCCCACTCTCCACCTCCATTAAACAGGTGTCATTGTGGCACAGTCAACCTCTGGATCTCTGAGCTTTTTTTTATTGTCTCGCAACATGTCTCCACTTGTAACACATGTAATTCGTCACAATATCACAGTTCACTTATAGTTATCTCTAGGTGTGTATGTGCAAGTGCGTGCTTATACTTTGATATACACTTACAACTCACACAACAGTTTTAGGAACATGCGTTTTTATTTCATAGAAATGTTTTTTTTTTTTTTTTTTAGTAACAAGGAAAACAAGTGGCCAATTACAAAAAATAATGCATCGTTTGTGTAGCTTTAAAGGAAACCAGAGTGTCAGAGATTATCCTTGACTCTCCATCATCTTCAGTGTTGCTATACACCTCAGGTTCAAGCCAAACATGTCAGGTGAGACAAGTCAGTGGTTGGTGATTGTCCCAGGATAATGTTCAGACTTGAAACTTGAATTTGTAGCAGCATTCAGAGACCGATTACATCCAACAATGAAACATTCCTCACTCAGTATCAATTGGAGGCATTGTAGTTCAGTGTTGAAAGAACATTAACAGGCTTGTTTGGCTGTATTTCAGCTCTGTGAACAGTCATGTAATCAATTACCTAAATGATGGCTTGATAAAAAATACATCATGAGGGAACAAATGTTCACACACACACACACACACAAACTTCTATCTGATGTCTAAGCAACTGTGATGGCCCCGTTAGCTGCCTGGTTCTTCTTGTCAATGAAAGGAATCATGCACTTATCAGAGCCCAAGAAGCGATAGGTTGCCGCGTTGGCTTCCCAAGGAAGCACCCTGGAAGAGGAGAGAGAGTAGGCCGTTTATCTTAAAGATGAAAACACACTTAAATTATTTGAATTACAATTGTCCCTACAAAAGAGGAAGGAACCGTGGGGTTTATGGGCACAATTTAAATTGAATAGTCTGTTAGCCTATATAGTCATCTTTAATGTACAGGTAGGGTTAAGGTTAGTACAGGTAGGGATTAAGATTAGTCTAGACATTGGTACTCACGTCCGAGCCATGTAGGGAATGTAAGTGAGACTCGGAATGCAAACAAGTGTTTGGTCGATGAGAATTGCGTTCATTGCCTGGTTGACAACGTAAGTAGGATCCTGAGCTGACAAGAGAAGTTCCGCTTCATCCCTGTGGGGGGCAGACAAGAGTTCAGCACCCTGTGACCTCAATGAGATCTTCCTTATAGACGCGGCACATTTAGCAAGTTCCTGTTGCAGTAGGTTGTAATTTACCATGACAAATAAGCCTACCTGATTTTGCAACCGGCAAACATCTCGTTTTCCACCAGGTAGGGACAGACCAGCGTCGTCTTCACGCCGTCGTACTCTTCCGACAGAAGCTCATGGGTCAAAGACTCATGCAAACCAACAGCTGCGAATTTACTGGCACAGTAGTCCTGCACATTCACATCAATAAATCAAACATTAATCTTGTGAAAATATTCATAAAATGTTCATTAACCAATCAATTCATTATTAATTGTTTTTATAGTTTTATAGTTTTTATGTCTTGTAGAGCTTCAAAGCAGAGATCACCCAAGAGCAACAGGGGCAAATAGTGTAAAAACTCAGTAGGCTTATCGCACAGATGTATACATTTATCCCGACACATACTTAGATGGTGGTTATAGAATAACTACATGATATTCTAAAGTGTGTGTATTCTGCAGTGCACTGAACTTTATTTGAAACAGATTGCAGTGAAGTGGCCTCTACTCGACCTCCCTATGCGTCTCACCTCCACACAGGCAGTGGCGTAGAGACCCAGGACACTGGCTACTGTCACAATATGGCCGTGGTTGTTAGCCTTCATCTGGGGCAGGAACGCTTTCAGCGTCTGGCATGGGCACATGAGACCGAGGACACATTAGAACCACTCTCTGAGAGGAAGTAAGTACAGACACAGCAGATGAAATAATCCTTCACAGAAGGATACAGTTTTTATTTTTTATTATTACATTTCTACTTAAGTAGGCCTAACTAAGAAAGTACTAGTTAAACTGAAGCAGGCTGCATTTCTATGGTAGGCCTACCTCTAGTAGCATAACTGATAGCCTATTTAACGAAGTAAGTACTAGTTAAAGTGAAGACTATACTGCATTCCTATGGTAGGCAACCTCTAGTAGCACCTATGTTTAACTTATATTTAACAAAGTAGTTAAAGTGGAGTAGGCTACATACTGAAATCCTTTGGTAGCTTTATTAGCATCTATATTTAACTTATATTGAACATAGTAGGTAGTTAAAGTGAAGTACATGAAATCCTATGTTAGCTCATTAGTGACTACTCCATAGTGTTCTTAATGGGTCAGAACCAGCCTTGCAGTGTGTTCCCCTTTCTGACGCGTAAGAGGATCACCCATGTGAATTACACAGGTCACTTGTGAATTTACAGGCTGAATACTGTGTGTTTTGTGTGTGTGTGTGTGTGTTTGCTTAAGGAGATCAAGCCATGTGAAGCTGTGTGTTTTTAGCGAGTGTGCGTCATGTGTTGCAGTGTGCTTCAGTGGTCATAATTAGCTACACACTTTCATTCATAGCCTGCCATATAGGCTAATCTCATGATCTTGAGGTTAAAGTAAAGTTATGAACTATGACGTGATGATGGCCCTCCTACAGCACATGTGAGTGTTTTGGAGTTTTGGAGAACAGCCAGTAAGTACTGTAGATGGAGAGGTTAAATCTGTCTCTAAGTACATTCTCTTTGCACGTATTGTATGCGTCATAGAGCATAAATAAGTAGGTTTTAATTCACAATGGGGCTTGCGGTTAGATGTTTCATTATCAAACAGTAAAGTCATATAGAGCTTATATAGTTGACAGTATACTGCTCTACTGTGTGTAGTGTGCATGCAGACCATACAGTTGAAGTTGCCTAGGCAAAAGAACATTTCCTCTCTTTGAATTCGCTGCCTCACTGGTCAATATTAATGAATTAGAATAGGTATATTATTAGGTATATGATATACTGATAATACTAGTAGTTTACCATTAATTAAATAAGGTAAAATTCTAGGCCAGATTTGATGGACACAGTTTTCTCCCCCAGTTCTCTTGCATTCAGTGTGCACAGTAAAACAACTGTTCTTAATCAAAAGTGGAAAACAATGTTGCTCTAAAAAAGTAAATGTTGATTAAAAAAGTAAGTGACACTGTCATTCTGCAGTGTCATTTGATTCGCTGTTGAGATGAATGATAAACAAAGCCTTGTGAATACTAAACACACGCTGTATTTGACAAAAACTGACCCAATAAAACTACAACTTTTTTTAAGTTAATTGTAGACGATCCCTACCACAGGACATATAAGATTGAACTGTCCTACTTCTGTATTTGTAAAAGAAAAGGTTAATAGCTTTAGTTTGACTCAAGACAGTATGTGTGGGTGCTGTGTTTGGTGTGTATGGTGTGCTGTATTTCAAAAGATGAAATAGAGCACACCATACATGGTGAACCTGACTCCTTCGCTGTCATTTGCTCGTGCAAATGGTCTTGGACACTTGATAGAAATGTTTAACTTCAAACCTGCTAGTTCTGCTCTCAATTTGATTGGTTCTGAAACATCTGGTTGAGGGAATCAGAAGAACCTTTGAAGTGTAACCTGATGTGGTGTTGTGGTCAAATACAAAACTGTGGCACAATGACCGTGTTAGCCTGGCTACTGGGTTTCCTCACCCTTCAGCTAGGATACATGACAGGAATCACTCACCCAGAAATGAGCAAGGCAGTTGACCTTCATTGTTCTCTCCACCATGTCATCGGGGCAATCCAACAGGCGGTACCCTGCCACCACGCCGGCATTATTTACCAGAAACGTCACATCCCTGCCCAGGTCCTTCCTGACTTGATCGGCCGTCTTGTACACCTGCGCCCGGTTGGTGACGTCCACCACGTAGGTGTAGGCTTTGCCGCCAGCCTCGCGGACCAGCTTGGCCGTCTCCTCGTTGCTCTCTGCGTTCACATCCCACAGCACCACCTCAGTCCCCTGTTCCACAAACTGCAGGGCAAAGAGGCGCCCCAGGCCACCGCCAGCACCGGTGATCAGCACCAGCTCCCCACTGATGTCCTTGGTGCGAGGCTGTATGACGATCCGCAGGCACCCGCGCAGGATGAAGTAGACCACATTCAGCATCATTACCTGCATGTCCATCAGGAAGATCATGGTTACAGGCTGACTGGCTGGCTGGCTGGTGGTTGATGGTGGGACCTGGGGCTGATTATGTGTGAGAGAGAGAGAACAAAGCTTCAGACGACCAAGCTGGGTCTCCCTGTGTGGATCTCGCTTGCTCGGACTGCATTGAGCCTCAGCATGGGATTTATGAGGGATTTCTGACATCAGCATCGGCGGATTAGAGTGGAAATATGTTGAGCCACCTATAGAATCACCTTTGTTATCAACACCCATAGGCTACTTAACATACAACAGTGTTTCACACAGTTCTGAAGGCTATGTGTGGTGGTGAGGCCGTAGGGGGGTGTTGGGAGGGTTACTTTGAACTGAGACCTGCATTCTTACATAGTGTTTTGACCTCGACAACCAACTACATTTTACCGCATAGGCTACTTGCGATTAATTAACTTTACAAAAGGCAAGCAATTTCGCTGTTTTGTGAAGAAAATATAATATTGTTTTTACTGTAACTCCCCAAAGACATAGGCCTACATAAACTAAGCAGAAAACCTTAACACAAGTTACGATTTTCTGCCTTCTTTTTGCGGCACTATAGAATGTTCAGATTAAGTTAAGGTTGAGTTTCACTGAAACTACGCTGTCGAGACCATCAGTAGCCTAACTGATACAAAGATAGCCTGTTGACATTGTAAGGTTATGTTATGTGTTATGCCTATGTAGACTAACTGAAGCACCTTTTCCAAAACAACATAACCTCAGTTAAATGAAAAGAATCTTGTTACAGTGGCTATTTTGATGCAAAAATGGGCTAACCTAGGTTGACGTTACACAGAAAACAAGTCTGTTCCTGCCCCACACAAACTCGCATGAAAAATAGTGTTCCAGCTGCAACACCATAAAACACCAAAGCCTGGATGCTAACTAGTTAAAAGTTATGCAATACAGGATGGCTAGCTGCAAACTGACAGTTCAAGCACTGACAACAATGCGAGTAGCTTTGGATGCTTCATGATAACATCTCCCTTACAAGCAAAGAGAAATTTAGACCACTCACACAAAAAACAGCAAATATCCTAGATCGCTTCTTACCTTCTTTTGAGACCTGGTCAAAATCCATGGAAACTACATCTATTAAGAAGGCATTGTTTCAATCCATCACGAGTTTTCAGCAAGCCCATTCACAATATAAATGTGCAGCCTAACGTGCAGGTTAATCAATCAAAATGCAAACTTTTATCGTTGTCGGACATAGTTGTTTTGGTCGGAAGGATGATTGCAATGTGCACTTAGCCCACCCAGAAAGATACTCTGGCATGATGACAGTATGACGACAAAGAAAGATGATAACTTTATTTAGCTGTTTTTATTGATGGTTGGATTTTTGATGCTGAGTCTGGGTAGTGCCCCAAGAGATCACAGGCCCGTGTGCGACTGCACCTGCTGAACCTGCTATAGTTACGCCACTGGCTTCCACGCATCCAGGGATGATCCACTGATCTCTAAAGAATAACACTTATAGCCTACTTAAAATACGATCCATACAAGCATAAACGCTCAAGTTTGTTGGATCAAAAGAAAATAAGTGTAAATCATGAATCAAAAGGTCAAGCATTACTAATAGACCCTACTATATATCATTAATTATTTGGCTACATGATGTAAAATCTTCTCAAGCCCCATGCTGTGTCCTAATGTCTTTGAATCTTTGAATTTGATGTCGTTGAACATTTAGTTTAATAAAAAAAAAGCCCTCAAAAGCTCATAAAAATGCCCTCACAAACAAATGTAGCTGGTCAGTGAGTCTATGAGATCACTACAAATGGCAATTATGTGTCATTGATTTATAATAGAGGTGTGTTCCTTTGTCATATGTGGCTACTGTAAGTTCACATTCAAAGCACAGAGATAAGACGTAATCAGGTATGACCTGTTGACACCCTATTGATCAACAACTCATACACAGTACAACAAAACTTTGCACAATTCAAGTATTTTCTTTTCACTTGGGTAATAAAAAAATGGTTGTTTCCAGATTTGATTCAATTAAAGTTTGGAGGTCTTTGGAGGCTATACTGTTGAGCTGTACAGATTTAATGTACTGGAAACATATGAGAAAGGAGGAATGCTGTGGAAAATGTCCCCTGTAAAGCAGGTGGTACAGTCTAGGGCAGGCCTATTTAATAGGCGGCCCGCGGGCCACATGCGGCCCAGACGTGGTGCACAAACACATTCACGAGCCTCCAGGACGTAAATTGTTTTTTTTTTTTTTGTTTTGTTTTTGTTTTTTTTACAGAGGGTGCGTTCGTAAACTGACACTCCCAGCTCTCTGAGTACACTCTCCTTTAAAATTTTTCTGAGTGTGGATAGAATTGTCGTTTGTTTATTCAGAGCGTCACACTTTTGAAGTGTTTAGAGCGTGTTCAGAGCATACACCGGCCACTCCGGCTGAAGGGAGAGAGCAGCGGAGCGCGACGTCACTCTGAATGAAAAAGTTTTTAGGAAATAGACCAGTTCTGGATTGATTTATGAATTAAAGCTCATAATTGGCAGGTAAAAAAACGATCAAAATCGTTCATGGTCCTTACTTGTCAAGCAACTGATACATTAACCGCTATTTTAACCTGCTGGTTTATGTTAATTTTGATCCATCAGAAACTGTTCGTTTAGTCACAGAAAAATAACAAGCTCGTCTTTATCGAACTGTGGAGTGTTATTCCATTATCGTGGCAGATTATAGGCTAGCCTATTTCTCAATGCACCCAGAATATCAGAAACAGACCAAGCTAGTTAATGCCTCCTCCTCCACCCCACCTCATTTTAGAGATGGCCTATATAATATAAATTGCATGCATTCTCAATATTGTTTAGAATGTCGTCAATTTTAAGGGTAAAAACTAAAAAGGTTTTAGTTTGGGAAAAATGTCAGAATTGTTAATGACTGCTGAAAATGTGCGGCCCAACTTCTGAACTTCTTGGTTCTGAAATGTGGCCCAAATGAAATTTTGATTGAATAGCCCTGGTCTAGGGTTAGGCTTTGATACCATTCAGGATGACTGTATTGAGAAGCATCATTTTATTGTGTCAGTAGGTGTCTGTCCCTGCAAAGTCGCCGGATAAGAATCATTCTGTGACATTTTTTGCATTGCATCATAGTGGTGTATTGTGATAAGGAAACTCTGTAGGCCAACTTGAAGTATTTCACTGACTATGATGTCTTTAGCACATGTAAATGTTACATGAAATATGAATGTGTCCGATAAAATGGATATGTAAATCAATGCTCAAAAAAGTTAAATGTGGTTTTAATAATGAACTAATTGATACAGATGTCACATTAACTAATTAATTATTATGATTAATAATTAAGTACTAATTTAATGATTTAATGTCTAAAAGTAAAAACAACAGCACTACTAAATGTATACACACAATATACATTGTGGTGGTTTTAAGTGCTGGTGACCTCACATGAGGGGTTTTTCTTCTGTGAGCCGAGCGTGAGAGAGTACCAGAGTTGTGTGATCTGAAAATGTATACAGCACGTGTAAGTATGTGCAGTTAATCTTTGTGAGAGGGTTTGGATTCTTTGGTGGGGTGACATGTTGAGCCGTTTGCTTTTGGAACAGTGACTCATTGTTTTTGGTGTTAGCCATCACTGTGGTGCATACAAAGTTACCATTTACAGAGCAGGTATATTCACTAAACGATTTAGTGAATATAAACTTGTAAAAGGTTCGGCCAACACACATGGATAATGATGGAGGATGGTAACGTTGTCATGTTAAAATGTTATATATGCATTTTATTTATCAGAGAATTGGTTATACATATTTTATACATCAATTGGTTGACAAGAAAAAAGCTGTTTACATAAGTAGATAAATAAGAATAGTTAACAGAACCTTTATTTGCCACGGATTTGAATATAAATATTATTTATTGAGCATTTTCCTGTAAGTACAGTTGTTACGTTGTGAGTTTCATCGCCTGTTGGTATTATTGACTTTATATACAGTCAATGGCTGGTATGGCTCTGTCAAGTCTGTAAGATAAAGTAAAAAAAAAAAAACAGGCAATATTCTGATCTACATTGCTGTTGATGACTCTACATGTTTAGTAAACTTAACATGGGTCGAATTAATTAACACAACTGTACAAATGTGGCGAAGCAAAGCATTTGTTGACCATATTTACCAATTGTCGTAGATTTCCTATTGATTTGAATTGCCCTCCAAGCACTAACTGTAACTTTTTGAGGGCTACATGGACCACGTGACAATAAGCGCTCAGTCTTCCGGTGGCGCCACTCTCCCACTAAAGGCACTCTAGCCTGGGCATGCCTTCAGACACACTTATGCTCAGTTAAGGATTGAGAAGTTACGTAATCACAAATTGTCAGAAATTAAGAATTATATACATAAAACAGTACGTTAAAGATTAAGTTCAATAAAAGAGAGTGCAGTTTTAGAGTAGTATTTATTTTTGTTTTGAACTGGATTTAGAGGAAGTTTTCACTGGAGAAATGCATTGCCAAAATTCCACTTTCAGTGAGCCAGATGTTCATTTTGTGTTTCATTTCATGCCCTTTTATGCAGAGCACAGTCAAGCTCTCATACAGTGATACAAAAAATCATTGAAAAGTTTGTATTGTGACGTACATTCCCTTAAAATCGATGAGACTCCCACCAAAATCGATGAGACTCCTATAATGATGTTTACTATACATGTTGATCTATTGTCAGATTTCTGTTGTCTTAGGTCATAATCTTTTCAGACTTGTGAGTGAGAGAAACGTTTGTATGATTAATTGTGTGTCACGCATGCTTGCATGATTTGTCCAAAAATGCTGTATGTTAAGGTGACAAAAGTAGGACTCCCACTAAATACAGTAGTACTAAATGTTGATTCTTATGTGGAAAGCTGTACTAGTTTAACCTTCATTATATAGGCTTAGTAATGAACGGGTTTGTCCAAATGTTGGGGTTCTTACCATAAGCTCAATTATTTGGAGAGGCGTCCCGCTGCACTGAGAGACCCCCTGCACTGAGATGACCGGAAGTGACATTTTTTAATGCGTCCCCAGTTCTGCGAAGATGAGAGTTCATTAGTGGGAAGCACAGAAAACGTCTCTGGCACAGACCTTAAAGAATAATTTAAATATTCTTTAGAGATCAGTGGTGGGAAGATAAGAAGAATCGCCATTATTCAGAAAGAGAAGAAGAAGGAGAGTTCAAGGAGTAAAGGTAAGTTAACGTGACAAGTTTTCATCATGCAAAAGAACAGACATGACTTTATCCACAAGAATGTTGCATGTACACGGTATATTCCCCCGTATATTAAGGTTAATAAAGCTACTGTTGGACATTTGGGTAACTTAATTTTCAGCTTTGTTGGTGTAGTTGGGCAAATGGTGGCTAGCGTTTTTATGTATGGAAAAGACCCCAAATGATCACTGTAAGCGGGCTACTTAATTACTCTGAATGAATTATTTAAACAATGTCATTAAAATCCCTCATTCAGTGTTTATGGGAGTAAACTACCAAACTAACAATTTTCAATTGTTGATTATTTGATTATTTTAATGTGTATTGAACTGTCAGTTAATTCTTTATTTTGGCATTCAACTAGTCTCTCAACAAGTCTCTCTACCCTTTTCTGTACGTTGGCCCATCTTTTTTGATTGCTCCTGCTGTTTTGTGGATTTTCACACCTGCATGAATCCTTGGATAAGCCATAAGAATACTAAACATCTTTCCATTAATCATTTTACTTTTTGTATGATGTGCAATTGTGTTTTATGTCTTACAGATGCACATAAACCGTCTGGAAGCACTCAAGACGGCGCGGACTACCCCTAGGCCTAGGACCCTTTCCTCTTTGTGTTCCAGCTGCGAGAGGACATGGATGTCTTTGTGAACGCCTGTGCTGACCCACAGGGCCTACAGATATACTGCATATTTCTGGAGACACAATAATCTCAAAACAGTTTTTATTGTGCTTTTTTTTGCTTTTTTGTTGATTTGTTTGTATTTTTTTTATTATTGTAATTGGAGCCGTTTTTAAATTTGTATTGTTTCTATCCCAATGTGCCATGTAGATTTTTTTTTTAAGCAAGCTTAGTCTTTTTTCAGACAGATGATCATGCATATGTACATACGGTCATTGATCAATGCAATAGTATAGGCTGTAACCAGTACAGAGATTTTGGTAGCATAATGTGAAGGGCCTTTAAGTTAACCTAATAAATGAAATGTACATTTTAAACATTTCATACCTGCAGTGTGAAAGAAAGATGTGACAAAGACCTGGAAAAGATTTCCTTCGGGATCAATACTAGCAGATACTACTATATAGGGCAGGGCTATTCAATTAAAATTTCATTTGGGCCATATTTCTAAACCAAGATCTTAAGTTGGGCCGCACATTTTCAGCAGTCATCAACAATTGGTAATGACGCTTCACAAACTTTAATTATATAACATTAATATACCCTTTAAATTGATGACATTGAATACTCAAAAGGATCGAAAATTCAATCTGCCACTCTGAAAATGGAATCTTACCCCTCAGTGTGATAAAGACGAGCATAACGTTACTATTTTTCTGTGACTAAACGAATGGTTTCTGATAGATTAAAGCAGGGCTAAGCAACGTTTTTTTCTCTCACGAGCTCCCTCTAAAGACCGCTGCATTGTATTGCACTGCATTCTATTGCACTGCATTCTATTGCACTGCATTCTATTGGAGGCGGACCGCTGCTGTTGAACATTGCAAATGCTGTATCTACCGTTGTAGGCCACAGTGGCGCATTCTACACCATTCGTTTGCCGTGTAATGACTCATGAGCCGCATGTGGCCCAGTTGTATAGGCCTGTCATAGGGTAACGTTATGTAAGGGTAAGGTTTTTGTGTTTGTACAAACATTCAACATCCAAAACTATAACTGAAAAACGTTGACACTGACGAATGTAATACACTTTGCTAATTTGTGCTACTGTACGTTGTTCTAAAAATAAAACGTAGACACTGACTAAAAGATGGACTTGCTAATTTGTGCTACATTCTTATTGATCATTGAAGAACTACTTCCTCGTTTGGGGCTGACGTAGCCACGTGACAGCACGTGACCCTTGCTATCCGGTCCTCACAGTGCAGGGGGCCTGACAGTGCGGCTGCAGCTAGACGCTGCAGCAGTCTTGATTATTTGAGCTCAGCAGGTTGCTTAGTAGGTGGCTTCATATACATTTGTCCTAAAAACTGTATCTTTTTAAATGCAGATTTACCTTTCAAAAAGTGGCATTCTAAGTGGACACATATTTTTCTTTGATGAAAAACATGTGGATGGAATGGATAATCACACACACAAACACACACACACACATCGCCATGTATATATACACACATGCATAGACACATACAGGGAATTCCTGGGAAAGGGTGCATGAATTGAGGCCCATATTTCAGCACTGCACTGTGCTATTGTTTTTTCTGCATGAATGGACCCCAGCAAGAGAATTAAATTAATCCACCCCTTTCACATGTTTGAGCATGAATGACCACTAGAGAAGAGCTAAACTAACTTCGCTGGAAGGGAGGGTTTCAGCTAGTGTCCATCTCTCTCTCTCTCTCTTGCTCTCTGTCAGTGCAGGCATTCAGAATGTACTTGAATCTCTTTTGCTTTTTGAATTTATTCTCCTTTGCTCCCATTGAGTGTGTGTGTGTGTGTGTGTTATTACATACATTATAGTTGGCTGTATCTAATAGAAAGCTAAAAGCTTTCAGAATTATTCAGCGTTTGACTCATGTTAAATGATGTCTAACTCAGGACTATATAAGGGTAAATATTAGGGGAAAAGATATCTAACTCTGTTGTCTCTATCCCTTTAAGGGATATACAGTGTGTGGATTCAATCCAGCTAGAGACGAAGGTCAGCACCGTGTAATAACACAGCGCCTAATGCGAGTGTGCTCATCACTGGGCGTGTTTAGGTTTGGCTTGAACTTGTGCTCGGGTAATTTCCAACTGTGCGAGGTTTGAGAACTGGAGTGAGACAATACTTAACACGTTGTTAATATTATTAATTTAGCGTTCCCAATGGGTGCGTGAAGAGCTGTCCGGCGGGGTCGCACGTTGACATGTCACCTGGCTGTTCAAAAGGTTTGTGGGCGCTCCTTGTACTTTTGGTCGTCCGGTACAGTGAAGGAGGTTGCAAAAGTGCAGGCCTGTGCTGCCCTGGTCGCGATCTGTCTTGTTTGACTCAGGACAGAAGGATTGACGGGGGCTACGGAGATTGCTTCTGCGACCAAGCCTGTCTCTCTACACTGGACTGCTGCCACGACTACCACTCCGCGTGTCCAGGTAGGCAATTTTTTTTTCATTTCATGAAGGCCTTTTATTTTTTATGATGAGTGATGCAAAATCTCCACTTGTCATGATTCTAAATTTTAGGTAATGCTTAACTTTCATAATTCACAACAGCCCATAGTAGCTAGTCAAAGTGTTTTAGCTTCTGGGTTTTAAATTAACATATGCATAACGTGCAAACTGTTGGTTTTGTCTTTTTATAATGTTCACAAGGCAGTAGACGTGGGCCAAATGATCAAATTTGGAAGCTGACCAAGCAGAAAATAAAACAAACAATTTCTGTCTCTCAGCCATTCCGTGTCTATTAAGTGAATGGACTCACTGGTCGGGCTGCGCGGAGCCCTGTCGCGCAACTATGCGCGTGCGACAGAGAACCATCCTGCAGGAAGCTCAGAACGGCGCTCGTCCATGCCCAGCGCTGCAAGAAAACGCAGGCTGCGCCGAGTACAGTGATCAGCAACGCCAGTGCCGCCAAACTCTGGGTAAATATGGAAGGCCTGTTTTTGAGCATCAGATTTGATTTGATATGAAATTAGTTTGTTTGCTCCTTGTTAATAACTGTAAAGCACCACAAGACAATTGTATAAATATTCGTCTGGTGCTGTCCAGACACATAGTGAGAAGGTACAATGTTGTTGTTAAAAAAAAAAAGAATAGAAAAATTGTAAGCATACATGATGCTGCTTTAGGAGGCTTCATACTTTTTAACCTCTCAAATGTTTCTTAAAACTGCAGTTCCAGCTCTCATTACTACTGGTGGCTATGGCAACGCCAGGAAAAAGAGAGAGGTCCTTGACAGTGGGGACATTGCCGGGTGAGTCTCCAGAGAAACTTCAATCAATCAATCAATCAATCAACCAGAGATTGATCAATCGATCGATCAATCAATCAATCAAGCAAGCAATCAAGCAAGCAAGCAATCAATCACAGATGGCAAAAGTGCTTACTTTCCATACTTGAGGTGTATACTCCAGTATAGCTAACCTACACACACACACACACACACAAACGTGTGTTTGCTTGTGCTATATTTGTGTATGTGTGTCGGTATGTGCATGTGTATGTGTATTTCTATGAGTCCATATGTTGTATATGTGTGTGTATGTTTGTTTGTGTGTGTGCACGTGCGTTTGTGTGTGTTATGGTGATGGGATGGCGGCAGGTACTGTGTGGAGTTCCAGCTCACCTCCCTGACAGATGGCTGTGCGCGGAACGTGGGCACCCACACCCGCTGGATGCAGTACCTGCGTGAGGGGCACCACGTGTGTGTGGAGTGCCAGCCTCCAGCTTTGGGTGCTGGACAGACCCACTGCTCTGGGGACGGAGAGAACTCAACTGAGGACGGGTAAGAATAACACCTATACCTACTGTAAAAAAAAAAAAAAAAATACACACTTTCAACTAACGAAAGTAAGTAGTAGTGTCTGGGCTGCCTAACTATTTTGCTACTACTTTCACTATTTTAACTTTTGTTAGTTGAAAATGTTTTTGAATTTGGGTATTGGGTAACACTTACAGTATTACCATTTTGCCTCATTCAACACCCCTCTCTCTTTTTTATGCGCAGTAGACAGACAGCTTCACAATTGTGACAATAAAATTCCTTGAATCCTTGAAGAAGACTGCTGTTGGGGCCAGAAAGGAGGGTGGATTGTGTGGAGTGGGGTTGAGCCCCATTTAAACTTGGGGCTAAAAAGAAGTAGCAGTTCTTGGTCGGTTAATGGAAGGTCATTGATGTAAGGTTAGGGTGATCAGAAGGTGGGCTTAAGCTGTTGGGCTGAAGGCCCAAAGTATATACAGGGCTATTGTAGGTAGCCCTGTGTCCAATCCTGACAATCCCTGACAATCCTGCTGAAAAGTCAGTCAAACTGGAAATAGTGGATTCGGCAAGATTGAAATGGCAGTTAGAAACGGTAAACATCTGCTTGGAGAAATGCATCTCACCCTGGGGTGCGTTTCCCAAAAGCATCGTTGCTAACCAGTTAGCAACTAAGTTGGTTGGCAATGGGCAATTGCATTGCAACCAACAAAGTTGCTTACTTGGTTAGCAACAATGCTTTTGGGAAACGCACCCCTGAGCGGTAATGTGAAATTCAACCAGCAGAGGTCACACATCTACCACATAACAAAACAACCAACATGTTGGGTCCCATCATATACATGGTGTAGTGTGCCTCTGTGACTGGTACAAGCTGTCAATACTATCTTCTTATTAGTTAAGCAATAATCTTCATCTGAGCAAAGTGATAATCTTTGTGTAAACAAAGTGATAATTTTTGTATATACCTTTCCTTTTTTCTGTTGCACATTGTCGAGATATACGCACATTGTTAAAATACATTAACCCACAATGCCATGCCTGCAGCAGAAGATGCAGCGCAAAGCTTACATTCTGTCTTGCAATCATTCAGTAACTCACTGAGAAAAACCTGCTTGGAAGTCAGAGGCCCGTCCCTAAGAAAGCTATTTCACAGGGGTTTAATGCTTTAGGGTTTGCACCTTTCTTCTGTCATCTACAGGAATGTTAAGCTGAAAAGGCTACTAATGCAAAAATAACAAATTGGGCTACAAAAAATGAAAATGCTTTGTTTTAGTAGCCTTTAACATAGAAGATGTGAAAGACAAATAAGTGAAAATGCAGGGGAGTCTTTCTGAAGTGGAATACCCACAGTCCTTTGGGAGTCCCAGTTTGATAGAATAGCCTATGTGAAAAGCGACTGTATTTTTCCTTTTTTGAATTTAATTGCTGACGATGCAAAAAGCTTATTTAGATGGCAGAAATCAGACTCACCTATTTACTTTGTGGCCTACAGTCAGGCTACAGTTATTAGACCATTCATGCAGGAACAAATTTATTTCTATAATATGCATTTGCTGAGAGGTGCATTTTGAACGATTGAAAACCCACTGGTAAAATATAAACAATCCAAGATTGTTAGTCATTGGTTAGTTCAGTGTTAGGACCAAAACACACCAATGATTAGTTGACATAAATCAATTTCTCTGCTGTTAAAATTCCATGTTTCTCTGGGACGCCCCCTAACCCACCAGCACAGGGGAGCATCTGCAACTGACAGTGAAAATAGAACCCTTTGGTCCTACACTGAATGACAGTGATTCATTTTCCAATTTCATCTTACAGTACACTTTAATTGAATACAGATTTAAAATGTATTTATTTTAATTTAATTTTAAAATAGAATGTTTTTGACTTCCTCTCTCTCTTAGGAACGTGTCTCTACAGTGGCAAGCAGTGGGCAACCTAAGGTGCAGAGGATTGTGGAAGAGAGTCCGGCGGCAGGACTCCTGCACCTGTCCATCTGAATACAGCTTCCTGTTCATATAGACACAAATTGGTCCTCTTGAATAATATTTATCTGATTTGATGGAAATTTAGCAGGTGAAAAATGCAGGTCCATTCTGTGTATGTTTGTAAAACAAATCACTGTTGTCACGGATGAACAGTGTGCAGACTCTTCCTTTTTTACCCAGAAAATCTGTAGTATTCACTCTGTAATGCTGTATGTTCAAGTGTTAATGACTAACTCAGAAGTGTTGGTGGTAACACTCTATAAAGGTCAACATTATAATAATTTAATACGATAGTACCATCACATAGTGCAAATATCTGGACAATTGGTAAAATGGACAATTGGTAACACCTTTATACTAACTATATGTCATGAATAAAACATAAAAGCTAGAAAAAATAATTTCTTACCATGGATTTTTTCTGTCCAACCCATAATTTATTTATGATAGGATATCTTGTAAGAATCCCTGAGCAGCACAAATATTTTTTAAATGTACTGTAAATTGCATTAACAAATTAACAGTTTTTAATAACTGCTCATTGAGCTGTTACCTTAGTCACCTTTCCACTCTGGTGATTATGCACCTGACTTCTTTGACACTTCTTTGAGTGTCACTGCTCTAGTAGTACAGTGTTCCATCAACCTTTTTGTTCTTAGAGTTGCAGGTTTGAAGCTCATTTCTGCCTTATGCTCTTTGTAACCAGTGTTCAAGAGAATGAGCAAATCAAAAGGGATGGTGAGAACCTTTAACATCTGTTGGAGACACCCCACACAGTCAACTAGGTATTTTGGGTATTGGCCTGATACTAGCCATTGAATACCAGAGGAATACTAATTGTAGCCCCATATTACATGCTAGAGGATAAATCTGAAGAAAATACTCTCCTAGCCTGGAGGAGCCAGTGGTGCAGCGGTAGCATCTAAGATTTCCAACCTCAAAGTTGCTGGTTTAATCCACTGGTTAAACCTGTAGAACAAAACAGCCGCCTCATTGTACACTGACTGAGTTGGGATGTGAACCTCCTACTTTGTAATCTCCAGTCCCACATCAACCCACTGGACAACCAAGGTCCCTTAAATTATGTGTCAAGCCCATACTCATATTTGAATTTATTCATAAGCATGACAAGACAAGCAATCATGATAACTAACTAGTCTGAGTATCTACAAACACAGATGTGATGTTCAGGAACTTCATTGCCTCGACATTCCCATTATGGCATGGGTTGCTCCAGCTCTGGAATATGAAATGCTGGTACTGGCTACTGACTAAATTTCTATTTTTGATGTAACAAAATATGATGCTAAATTCATAACCAACTAAAATTGGCTTTAATGGTTTAAAGATTACAATCTAGGCTACGCTACATGATTACGACAACTTGCGTCAATCACGAAAGGGCACTAGGAGTCTCATGTTTATTTGCAAATGATTTCAACAATCTTTCACATTGTGTTAAATGTGGTTAAGTCACTCATGTCAACCTTTATGGAAGTGGTAACAAGTACTAGCGAGTAGGTTACGGCTGTGATCTGTCTAAACCAGTAGCCTAAAGCTCATCCTTAATAACTGACCAGTCAACAAACCCACAAACTCACATAAAATGTAATTTCCCGAGAGGCAAATCAATAATCTGTAGTGTTTATTGAAATTTCAGCCAGTTAAAAGGAGGGAACGTTCGTAATCCAAAAGAGGGTGAACAGTTTTGACACATTTTTTCCTTGTTTACAAGACATGTACTGGCTTGAGTTTGCCACGCATTTGAACGGTCACAGCTCCAGAATTACAACATGCATGAGCAACAGAACATTTAGCACACGAACAACCTCATAGAAAGTCAACAGGTAAAAACTTACAAAACACAGCCTCAAGACCTACAAACAACAGCATAGGAGAGGTGGAAAACAGGAACCAATACTCTTTCTCTCTCTCGTGCACTCTGTTTTTCTTTAAATACTCCATCTGAAATTATATAGATTTATACAACTTTTAATTCTCTTTCATGTATATATATTTTTTCTGTATGTTTTATTTTACAACATTTTAGGAAAGGAGCAAGAAGTCTCTTGATTGTGCTTTCCAGTTTTGAAACGTGTAAGCGTACAAACCCTACCAACCATAAATGTCCTCCTGGTTATCACTATGTCATGTTTAAGGCGCTTCTTTGCTAACAGTAGTGGTGTTTGACTGATGGCAGCATAACAAAAATAATGACAAAAATATACATACAATAACATTGAGTTAACATGTATGGTACGAAGAAAGTCATCACAGTTTATCAGTTAAACCATCCAAAACACTTGGCTCAGAAAATTCCATGTTTATTTGCCTTGGAGCTCAGAGAGCCTTGTTTTTTTGTCTACATTGTCAAGTCTGTGTATCTTTCCTTTTGCATGTGTCTGCATATGTGTTGGTGTGTGTGTGTGTGTGTGTGTGTGTGTGTGTGTGTGTGTGTAGGTGTGGTCCTTTGCCAAGAAAGACAGAACAATATAAAAAGACAGAAGGTTGTCTCATCAAATTCAAACTTGACAAAACCCCTAACCAATTTCTGGAGTCAAAGGAGAATGGTTGATTGTCATTTTTGCAACCTTTCCGATAGCATTATAAAACAGTGCTTATCCTTTACATTTGAAATAGCCTATTCTCCAAAATAACACCCTGTGCAATTTAGAGACAATTGGGATGCAATCCTTCACACATTTGCATGACACATCAAATGCAAATCCAGACATGCCTGTTAGAGATGACTGATCTTTGTTTTTGTTTTGTTTTTTTATCATAAAACAACAAACAAAAAAAATCAACTTCACACATTTAAGTGGACAGGTTTTAGTAAACAGTTGTAACCTACTTCCCTGATAGAGTTGCTCATATACTCCTGTCACATAAAAACAAACAATGAAAACAAAATAAAGTAGAAAATAAGCATGTACGCATGTGTTTAGCTCCACTCTGTTATGTCTGGTCAAGTCTTAGCACTCTATGTGTAGAGTGGAACTCATGGCTTTTAAGACACAGTGAAGAAGGGCGGTTCTGTTTTCATCAGACAGTGTGGAGCACAAGTTACAAGCAGAAGCCTTCAGTATGTATGTTCTGGACAGAGGAATGTAGATCTAGCTTAGGAATAAGTCCCAGATCAGTGGAGATTTAGGGTGAGGCAACCAGGGATTGGCCTTCCTTTTCAAGGGGTGTAAGCATCAGCATATTAAAAATATAATGTTACCAAAACCCGGTAACATACAGTAGGCATCATTAATGTAGGCCTAATTGGAGTTGTTTACTCGATGGAAAATACACATCCAAAGTTCATTAACAGCATCATTCTTGAATCGTTCTTGAATTTCCCCTTGGGGATCAATAAAGTACCTATCTATCTATCTATCTATCATTAACATCAACACAGATGCCTTTTTTTTTTTTTTTGAATCGTTAAAGTCTGATGCATTCTAGGATGTTGGGAGGCTTCTTGCAAGCCACATTCTGGAAGCAGTTGTAATTTCAAACTGCATTTTTGTACTGCAAGTTTTCTGAAATGTCATGTATAAATGAGGCAATAATTACGCAATAATTATCTAAATAATCTAAATATTTAACCTGTACTGTACTCTAATGTAAACAATTTAAACAGCTTCACTCATATATTAGAGGTGTAAAGCCTAGAGATGTAATTCCGTATATACTGAGACAAGTCAATGTATCCCTATGGGGCTTTAACAGGCATCCCAATATTGTCAGTGTTAACATACATTTCATGTTCAGCATAGTCAGACTTTTCAAGACAAGTTTGTTTCATTGGAGAGGTGTGCTGTAGGCCTTCTTTTAACCTCTTAAAACACACCCCTATTTTAAGTTTGTTTGCCAAACGGCGTATCCAAGTTTAAAGTATCAGTTTCCACATTTTATACTCAGACATGTTCTTAGTATCATTGGAAAGGTAACACCATCAGATATATTTCTGAAGAATCTGGGTGATTCTATGATGCACTGACACAGGTACACAGGTTATAATAGAGGTGTTGATTTTGTTGCCTAGAATGTGTGCAAACCTTATGCATGTTCCAGTGGACAATATTGCTCATCTACATGCATGTACAAAGTATTTCAGAAAACTTGCAATACAAAATGATCCTGTCTTCGTTTAAATCAACTGGGGATGGTTTTGCGTGGCTATCTATTTCTGTACCTCATTTTCCCTCCTATTCAACACATCCCCCCATGGGCTTACAATGGGAATACAGAGACTGGTAAGACACACAAAGCTACCATCAAATGCAGTGCTATCCTTTAGTTTGTCACGGTAGGGTTTTACACCATTCATAAAATCACAATGTGTCTTACTGAGCAGAGAGGATGCTGAGCAGCTCTTTGGCTACTTGATCAGTGGCTATTTTGGTCTTAAATACCTCTGCTCACATGGAAAAGCAGCCGTTTTCCTTCCATTAGATGTCCAGATAGAAAGACCTTTATTTTTCTACGCCCTTTAAGGTTCACACTCCTTATTTTTTCCTCTCACTTCTTTCTCTTGTTTCTTTTCTTTTAGTCCTGTTGATCCCACATCTTGGCTCTCAATTAATGAAGTGACAGTGATGGGCACACTTACACATACCATAAGTGGTTTTTGCACCAAAGAATGGATAATTACACATCTTTCTCTCTCTCTCTCTCTCTCTCTCTCTCACACACACACACACACATGCACACACACAAACATACATACATACACACCATATACATGTTTTACATTGTACATGTTTTAACTGCCACACACACACATATATCAGTATTCCATGTGTGCACATATTTGACATGATCAAGACTGCAATAGCTGAGCTCTGTGGTGTCTTTCCTGATAGCATCCTGCACCGGATGGGCTAGCAGTCACCATGGCAACTAGCTGTAGTTATCTTGAAGACACTGCCTTCTATATGTGAATTTAGTTTGTCACAGCATGCACGCACACACACACACACTATGAGGGTGAACTGCTTTGGCTTTCCATGTCAAGACGGCATTGCACTGTACAAGAATGATTAAATATCAAAATAACATATTTTTTTGTCTCCATAAATACGTTACTGCCAAAATAAACCTCTGATTTCCAAAAAAGAACAACAAAAAAATACAACTCAGCCCACAACTTAATGCCGGCATTTTCTGTGCTACAAACGTTCCTCAAAGCATTCTTCCTAATTTAGCTTCTCTCCCCTTCTCTCCTCTTTTCTATCTCTCCCCTCCTTTTCCCCCTCTTCTCTTCATTTCCTCGCCTCTCCTTTCTTTTCGTCTCTTCTATCCTCCTCTCTTTACCTCCCCTCCTCTCTCACTCTTATCTCTTATGCTCTTTTCTCCTCCTCTCTCATCTCTTCTCTCCTCCATCTTCCTCAACAGTCTCTCATCCCTCTTTTTCTGTCACTCTACTCATTCATTCTGTCTCGCCTCTACAGCTGTCCCTACCTCACACCTCTCCATTTCTTTCATAGGTGGCTGGCACAGATGTGGCCCGGAACCAAACAGCCAAAGCCAAAGTCGAATCTCTCTGAGACAGGCTCGGTTTAGAAGGTGTCGTTCAGAGAAAAAAAGAAAATGCAGCCTAAACAGACTGTCTACTGCTCCTTGAAACCATTAAGAACTGAAAGGTGAGCCTCGTGATTCTCATTAACGTGCAGAACAAATGTCATCTTAAACGGAAGTTCAGTCAGGGGTTTTAATCAAGATGATTAAATAGCTACACGGCTCCTTTCGCTGTCCGCTGAGGGAATTGAACTGCGCTTACCTCCTGACCATGTTACGGGCTGCAGCGGAGGCTTGGCTACCCAACCCCTCCTTTTGCCCATCTCCCATCTTAGTAGTCATTAGCACATTCGCTATCTTGCAAGGACTCTGACCAGTGACCTCGCCTAAGCCTACTGTCTACACTCACAAACAGAATCATTAGCAGGCGATACACCTAGCCTAGTGCTTTGATGAATACATTAATACAGTCCCTGGATTTCATACTTCCATATTTAAACCTTGGGTCTGGAGACCGACTGAGGTGTTGCCGTATCCTTGGTGATGCTGATGCTTTACGTCTAATGAATCGTTCTACACAATAATAGGCTCCACATCGGCTTTCCAAGGCCAAGAGGCTAACTTCTTGTCGCTAGAAATGGAACGGAAATGACCCATATAAAAATAATTCAGAACTGTGTTCCCATGTCCTTCATTAAGGGGTAGAAGCATTTTCACATAAACACACGCACACACACACACGCACACACACAAACACACAAGTGGTAATACACACACAGCACACACGTCGCATACACAGTATTTCTGTAAGGCCAGCATTTTGCTAGGAATGGGGGCAAGAGTAAACATATCAGCTCATTGGCTAGTTACAGTATGTGGTGTGTGTTTGTGTGTATGTGTGTGTGTGCGTGTTTGTGTGTGTGTGTGTAAAGCCTGATTATTGTTATTAATATTAGTGTCCCCTCACACCTCTGACGTTCTGGCATGTATTATACGCCCCCCCCCCCCCCTCCCTCAACCTCACACCTTTAGGTAAACAACAACCCTTTTTACCCTCATGGGTACCACCACGTCCCCCCTCAAACTCAGTCCAAGCCTCCTCGTCCACTGACAGCACTCTCCATCTCGAGCTCCATCGCTCCCTCCACTTGATTCTCCTAAGTGCTGCTGACCAGGTGTTGTTGAGGCAGCCTGATCTGTGCTGAGTGTTCTGGCACACCCAGAAGTTAAAGGGGGGTTGTGAGACGAGGATGGGGGCTGTGATGGGTGGAGGAGTTGGGGGTGGGGGGGGGGGAGCAGCCTTGGGCTGCTTTTCGGAAGGACACCATGTCTCACCTCAGCTTGCTGCAGCCTGTCAGTTGGTTTGTTTGTTTTTGGTCAGGTACCAAAAGGATTTGTAAACGGACAAAGCGTGTCAAACACGTCCTTCACCTGCCACTGTAATCATCTCTCTCTCTTTCCCTCTCTCTCTCTTTCTCTCTCTGCTGTGGCTCCCTCCCTCCTTCTCTCTCTCTGTGTTATGGTACCCCTTGAGGGCTCTCAGTGGTTATCGTTGTAGGTCTGAGAACGTCCCGATCTGTCCCCTCTGGGCCTCCGTAGCTGGTCAGAGCCCAGGTGGTTCTCTTGGCTGTTGCCTTGGTAACTGCCCTCTGGGCGCAGCAAGCAGTTCTGTCCCAGCAGCCTTTGGGCCGCCTCCAGGTGATTGGTCCCCCCTGCTGCGGCCACGTAGCCTGTCTGGAGGCAGGCCTTGGCGGTGACGCTGCCCCCCAACAGCCGGTCGATGGGCCGGTGCTCCTCGTCATCCGTGTCTGCGTCAATGTACCGGCTGATGGAGGCATCGTGGAAGGTGAAGATGGCTGGGGCGACGGAACCTTCCGGGGTTTTCGGGGGTGTCCGGCTGCTGGCCGTCGTGTAGACAGACGTCTCGGGGCTCAGGAGCGAGCGGTCAGACAGTACGGAGCTGTCAGACTGGGGGCCTCCGCTGGCGGGACTGGACTCCACACCTCCCCCCGTCCCGCTGTGGTACCTCACCCTGTAGCCATGGCCCTTGAGTGGGTTACCAAGGGGCCCGTGATGCCTGGTGATGGTGGTGGTGGTGATGGTGGTTGTCCCCTCAGGCCCGGCAGGCTTGCTGACGGCAGAGCACGGTGGGGTGAGAAGACCCTCCTGATGCTCCAGTGGCGTCTGCAGGCATGGCAGGCGCTTGCTAGCGGGGCTGTGCGAGTACCTGTGTCCCTCCTGCAGGGCCAGGCTGGCCGCGGGGCTGTAAGGGAGGCCCCTGGGGTTCTCCTGGAAGTCCGTGGTGCAGCTGATGTAGCTGTCGATGCTCGACAGGCTCTTCATATCCGACACGCCGTCTCGACCGCCCAGGGCGTTGTGCGCCTCCGGGCCTCTGGGGAGAGCGCCAAGCTCCATCTCGTCTCTTCGTCCACCGGCGGCGGCGGCAGATGTGGCTCGGGCGGAGTTGGCATCGCGTCCGTCGCTATTGAGGTTGGGCTGTGACTGGGTCTTGGCCATCTGGTTGTAGATCTCCTCCAGTTTCAGGGCGCTGAGATGCTGCGGGGGACTGAGGGGGGCGGCCCGGGCCTTGCTGGGGGAGCCATGCTCCATGTTGTAGGAGCGGTTGGAGGCGTCGTCCAGGGCAGGCCGCTTGGAGGACCACTTCCAGCGGCTGGGCGAGAGGTGGTTGTCGTGGGGCTTGTCTCCCCCTCCTCCTCCTCCTCCGCCCCCTCCTCTCTCCATCACCACCACGTCCAGGAGCTCAGTGCCGCGTGACAGGGCCTCCCGCACGTTCATGGACACAATGCTGCCGTTCCTCTTGGCTCGTTCCAGGGCCTCCCGTCGCTTGATGGCCTTCTCCTGCCGCTTCTGCTCCTTGTAGAACTCGGAGAAGTTGTTCACGATGATGGGGATGGGAAGCGCGATCACCAGCACCCCGGCGATGCAGCAAAGCCCGCCAACGATTTTTCCCAGCAGTGTCTTTGGGTAGATGTCGCCGTAGCCCACCGTCGTCATGGTGATGGTGGCCCACCAGAAGGAGGCCGGGATGCTCTTGAACTTGGTGTCGTCCTCGTCCTTCTCGGCAAAGAAGACCAGGCTGGAGAAGATCATGATGCCCATGGCGAGGAAGAGGATGAGCAGGCCCAGCTCGTTGTAGCTGCGACGCAGCGTGAAGCCCAGCGACTGCAGGCCCGTGGAGTGGCGCGCCAGCTTGAGGATGCGCAGGATGCGCATGATGCGGAAGATCTGCACCACGCGCCGCACGTTCTGGAACTGGAGCACGCTCTTGTTGGACTCGGTCAGGAAGATGGTGACGTAGTAGGGAAGGATGGCCAACAGGTCAATGACGTTCAGCGGGCCCTTGAAGAACTTCCACTTGTTAGGCGACGAGAGGAAGCGGAGGAGGTACTCCATGGTGAACCAGGCGATGCACACGGCCTCGATGTGGGCCAGCTGAGGGTTGTCTGTGGCCTGGCCATACTCGTCCATCTCCTGGAGCTCCGGGAGCGTGTTGAGGGACAGGGCGATGGTGGACAGCACTATGAACAGGATGGAGATGATGGCCAAGATCTGGAGAGAAAAGAGCACAAAACATGCAGTTACCTTCCTAAGGAATGGCTCAGAGCCCTAAGTTTGAGTACGGTTACAGTTAGGTATACTCAGCTGATGCAAAAGTCAGTTGTAACATTATGGTAACCATAAGCAACTAGATAAACGGCATACAGGAGATAAACATACTGTAGTAAATGCAAGTAGAGCTACTTGCTAAAGAAAGCAGCAAAAAATTTATGACCACGATGTGGTAGTGGCTACCATAAATTCAATTAAATTTTAATTTATACAGTGACAGTCACGTCTTATGGCATTTCACAGTGAAGAGCACCCATGAGCAACAGGTGCAAGAAAAAAAACTCTTGTAAACAGTACAATTTGATAAAATCAAACTAATATGAACTTATAAGGCGAAAGTCCAAGCAAAGGGAGGCTCTTGTGTGGGACTACTGAAATTACCTTTGCTCATGGTAGTAAATTAGACAAAAGGTTTCCCCTAGCTACAAAATCACCTTTAGATTTCTGTCCTTGCTTTTGCATCATTAAAAAATTAGGGTCATGAGTGTTCTTCCAATGATACAGAATGTCATGTCCTCTCACATCCCCAGAAATAAACAGTTAAAATGATGCATTGACAGGTAAGAATTAATCACAAACACTAAGTGCACTTGTGAGTCATTCTGCCTTCCTGACTTGCATATCAATTGCAAATTCCATGATGACAGATTTGTAAATTCCATAATAACAGACTAACATTTACATTTTGAGGTTGCCTATTTCGGGTTACTGTACTACAAAAAAAACATTCTGAAGCAACACATTAAGGCAAAGAGTTCAAAGAGAAGACAAGAAGGTACTGATTACGGGGGGGGAGGTGGCAACAGACTGTCGTTCCTTCAACAGCAGGCCTGTAAACAGCTGCCATAGCAGGTAGCTAGCAAGGTGCAGAACCCAAGCTGAACACCAGTAGCCATGGTAACGTGAAGCAGCAGGCTGGGTGCTGCTTTCTCTAAGGCAGTGCATATGCAAATGTGAGAGGACAGCAGGAGAAAGACATAGAGAGAGAGAGAGGGAGAAAGAGAGCATCAAAAGCAAAAGAACGTGTTCCTGCATATTCTAATAAGCCTGCTATAAGTGTGTGTCAGTGTTTGCATGTGACGACCGGATATTGAACTAGAACCATATATTTTAGATTAAATTACAGTCTTCTAGCAAAAGCATGCGTTGCCATCCTTGTCTGCATTAATACATGTATACTTTGGGTCACTGCAAGCTGCTTCACTTTCACTTGAAATAGCACACTAAATTAGCATTCAAAGAGCCTCCTAGCACTGAAAAGGTGCTTGTTTCCACAAAATGTTTCCGCCCATATAATTCGAACTAATCACAACTGGGCACCTTACGCTGTGATGAGAGGAGGTACAGATATGCCAGTGTGCACATGAAAGTGACATCTCAAATCTTTCTTTACCAATAACCCTTTTGGAGGAAACTGTAACTTGAGACAAAATGGCTGTTAATGGCTATTTAACCAATACACATTCAGCTACTCGTAGGCTAAGAATAACTCTCATCAAAATCAAACATAAGATTTAATCCATACCACAACTTAACATGAGCCCTAAAATAAGAATATTTCCATTATTAATTAAAATACATTACAGATAAATATACTAGCAAATTGTAGGCTAAGCTTTATATTTGTTCGACCTTGGGTAACATTCATTATTAGCCTTAAGATGAACCATCATCAACCCTGAAATATGAAAATTAGGTGGAAGTGCATCAGAATGTGTTAGTCATCAAGTTTATTGATGATAGTTGTTTATTGCTTTGTTTGCTACTGTTTTATTAGTCTTGATAATAAAACACAAGGTTTCTGAACAGATAGGCAAGCTGAAACCGCAAGCACACTTGTACTCACTTCACGGCCATAGAGTGGAGTGGACCTAGCAGAGGTGTACTTAAGTAATGAGGCCCCAGAGGTCTTCCTATACTGTGAATATAGTGAGACCAAGGGGTGTTGTTAGGCATAAATGAAGCTGAGCTGTTTTTTACGGTTGACTCAAGGGGGCCTTAGTGTTTTTCTAAAATAGAGACAATTAGTTTTAAAATTGGTGCAAAATAAACAAAAGGTAATGACATTTGATAATAATTGATTCTTCAAAATAACCAATCTGCCCCATGAGTGGTCATGGAATAGTTCCACAACAAGTAGATTTTTATCGGAATGGTAGCCAAGCAATTTTAAAGAATGAGGGGGTTTAACATCTCTCAACTTCACTCCTCAGCTGTGTTCATAGTGTAGAAAGCCCTTTGCTCTTGGGGCTTACTCAACCATAACCATAAAGCATAATCCAGGTCTGGAACTATCTTTTTTAGAAAAACACAATGCAGACTTGCAAGGCTTGAAAACTAAACTATTTTTCAATCGTTCCGTTCCCAACGATTCAGGTATGTTTTAAAGTTTTCATTCTTGCGTTGCGCCACCAACATATCGTTCCTGAACCGGTTCGGAACGAAAAATATTGTTCATTCTTATCGTTCCGGCAGTGTTTGGCGGGTATTATTGGCGGGCTCATTACTATATACTGGCCTATTCTATGATAAATAATTTCAAAAACATTTCTGGATAAGTGCTAGAAACTCATACCTGGGTTGTAAGGCTTGCTCAATAATTCCTAACCCCGTTTATAAGCGAACATGTTACCCTGCCTGTTGCTGACAAATGGCCTACCTCAAATTTCCTATTTAACTCTACATAGCCAATAATTACGCAAACACTTAAAATCCCGACTTTAAAATGACAAGGCGTGGACAAAATAGGCAATAGGCAAAATTGGCTATAGGCTATTATGTTGTGCCTACAAACAATTTCCAAATCAATTTCATTGTACGCTACGAGCTGGCCTAAGATCTGAAATGGCAGAGGATACAGCTGGCAGCTGCCTGGATTGAGCGGGCAGCAAAGTGAACGCACAAAAAAAACGTTATTAACCGGTTTTATGGATTTCAGAATAACGTTTCTGTTCTGGAACAGAAGACCATTTCATTTTCCTTCCTCGTAAAATTCCGTTCGTTTTCGGTTTTCGTTTTCGTTCCTTGAACCGGTTCAGAGCCCTGCAGACTCGACAAGACTTAAGCTTAAAGAGAGACTAAGCAACTTTTGGTTACATTCTTCTAACTGTTCCTTGGCTACGTGGACATGGCTTTCACCATTTCTTGCCTCTGTAGCTCCGTCATGCTGAATGCTCATTGCTCAACAATGCTCATTGTTTATAGCTGGGCTTGGGATTGCATTGTAGGTGGAGCGCAGCTGCTGAACATTGCAAATGCGGCGTTTAGGGCAGGGCTATTCAATTAAAATTTCATTTGGGCCACATTTCAGAACCAAGATCTTAAGTTAGGCCGCACATTTTCAGCAGTCATTAACAATTTTGACATTTTTCCCAAACTAAAACAATTTTTATTTTTTACCCTTAAAATTGACAACATTCTAAATAATATTGCGAATGCATGCAATTTATATTATATAGGCTCTCTAAAATGAGGTGGGGTGGAGGAGGAGGCGGCATTAACTAGCTTGGTCTGTTTCTGATATCTGGGTGCGTTGAGAGAATAGGCTAGCTTACAATCTGCCACTCTGATAATGGAATAACACTCCACAGTTAGATGAAGACGAGCTTGTTATTTTTCGACGAACGGTTTCTGATAGATCAAAATGAACATAAACCAGCAGGTTAAAATAGCGGTTAATCAGTTGCTTGACAAGTAAGGACCATGAACGATCTTGATTGTTTTTTTTACCTGCCAATTATGAGCTTTAATTCATAAATCAATCCAGAACTGGTCTATTTCCTAAAAACTTCGTCTAGCTGTTAGCACTGTTTTCATTCAGACTGACGTCACGCTCTGCTGCTCTCTCCCTTCAGCCGGAGTGGCCGGTGTACGCTCTGAACACGCTCTAAACACTTCAAAAGTGTGACGCTCTGAATAAACGAACGACAATTCTATCCACACTCAGAAAAGTTTTAAAGGAGAGTGTACTCGGAGAGCTCGGAGTGTCAGTTTACGAACGCACCCTCTGTAAAAGACCCAATTTACGTTCTGGAGGCTCGTGAATGGTGATTAAAGGTCTCATTCCATCGTATTTTCATTAATTTTGTGGTGGTCTCTTGTCTAAAATAATGTCATGAGAGTTGGTTTCGACAAAAATATGCTGTGGTTGTCTTGTTTCAAGCTATTTTAGTTAGGTGAAAACGAGAGCAGGGATAGTGCGAGAGGATTCTTATGAATATTAATGATATGCAAACGTATTGCCTCTGACTGGCTAACAACACTGTGACGCTCCCTCTAGTGGGTCTGTCTGCAGGCAGCCTAATGATGTTTTCTTGAGGGCGGGCTAACTGCATAGCTAATGTTTAATGTGACGTAGGGTTGTACGGCTTTTCCGATTTGCTTGTTTTTTCTGGTTGTTTTCTATCACAGGCGAATACAGACTACAGGGGAAGGAGAGCATTTTGAAGTTGAGCATGCAAGTGCAACTTGGGCTGACCTATGGTAATGTAAAAAAAATCAAGTATTAAACGGTTTATTTTGGAAGGAGACCTTTAACTTTTATTGCTGGAGCGTCGTCCGGGCCGCATGTGCACCACGTCTGGGCCGTATTTGGCCCGCGGGCTGCCCATTGAATAGGCCTGGTTTAGGGGTTAAATATGTGTAGGAGTCAAAGTCCTAGTATATGTTAAAGGCAGAGTAAAAAATATCCTGATGAACACTTTTTGTACAATCTTCCACAGTGAAACAGAAGGCCAATATTGTGGGTTCACAAGCAAATTCAGGGAGAGAGAGAGAAAGAAAGAAAGAATGAAGAAAAAAGAGGTAGTATAGTTGCAAAAATTATATTCTACATACACTCACACGTCATCGTTCTTGAGAGGAACATTGAGATCACAGAATGACAAAGATGTAAAGATAGAAAGAGAAAGGAGGAGAGAGAGAGAAAGTGAGAAAGAACAGAGCATAGGAGTGAACAGAGACATGAGTGGTGTGACATTCCAAATTTTCTCTATAACAACCCTGTGGCATGAGACGGCCGTCCTGCCAGTCTCTCAGTTGCCCCTATCAACCTCCAATCAGGCCAGCGAAATGGCTGTTGCCATAGCGACATAGGAGATGTTTACAATAGTGTCTCCCCAGCATTCCCTAAACCAGCCTCCTCTCAGTCCCCTGTTGTTCCTCTAGATTGCTCTGCCTTGGGCGGACTGTGGGAAAAAGGGCTGGGTATCAATGAAACCAGACCAGCACCTCACCAACAACAAACACAGAAGGTGACTGGCAACATCATTGTCACCTGTAAACATAGCAAACATGGGACGGACCAGAGCATTGTGAATTAGTGCAACAAGAATTCGGCAACGCCATCCAAAACAACAGCAACATCAACAACGGCATTACAAGCACTTTACGATGAGGCAGGGGGCAGTCTTTAATTGGTTGTACAGTAAAAGTTCTATGTATGTGTATGTGCATTGGTACAGCTTTATGAGATAGTATTTGCCTCACCGTGTCTGTCTCTATTTGTGTATATGTGTGTATGTTTGTGTGAAAAAGTTTGGAGTTTGGGGGGGGGGGGGGGGTTAGTGTGAGTGAAAGAAAGAAGAGAGAGAGATATATGTGGTGGTTCTTAAACCCCTCTGTGATTGAAGCCAGGCACAGAAGGAGGAAAGAAAACCAAACCAATACAAAAAAAAAAAAACCCTATCAGCTCCTGTGTTACACAGCTCCTCAGTCGACCTTCCCTGGCGGGAGGTCGTCTGACCACCCCAATGAGCATCAAAACCTCAGCCAGCAATCACACACACACACACTCACAACCTCACTGAGGCTCCCACTAACTGTCACACAAACGTCTTCTACAGACATTAACCAATGCTTTACTCTGCAGCCTTAAATGTGCTATACTTTTTAACAAATCAAAGTTATAACCAGATTATAATCAGATTACAGTATAATCATATTACAATACATTATAATCATTGTAATATATATTTTTTTATTTTATATGCCGTAAATATAGGGTGAATACACTGTAATTTTTTGAGTCTACATTTGACCCAATTATGTGAATTAGTGACACACAGACAGCACACACTAACCCAGAGCAGGGGGCTGACAGCTGCAGTGGTGTCTGGGGAGCAGTGTGATGTTAGGGGCCTTGCTCAGAGGCACTTCTGAGGCACTATTTTT
Source organism: Limnothrissa miodon (assembly GCA_017657215.1). Lineage (NCBI taxonomy): Eukaryota > Metazoa > Chordata > Actinopteri > Clupeiformes > Clupeidae > Limnothrissa > Limnothrissa miodon. The sequence continues at coordinate 418,266 of JAGFZM010000079.1, read as the reverse complement.
TTCCCATTCTGGTTGGGGTTCAAACTGGGTTTGCCCATTTGTCATAGGAAATAAAACTGGTTTAAAGGTATAGTTCGGTTTTTAACACCTTGAGCCCCTTTCACAGGTTGTCTAAAATGCAATAAATGAAATTTTGACGTTGCTCCTATCTCGGCTATTTGGGGAATGTAGAATTGCCTCTGCCTGCCGCAAAATGGTTAGCAATGGGCATTTGTTGTTTCTATCATTAAAACACTTGTTACAAAAAAGTGCTACTCACAGAGTGGTTAAAAACCGAACTACATGTATACCTTTAAGTTAATTGAATAGGAAATAGGAACAGGGGACTAATCTAAGTTATCTGAATGGCCCATATAATAGTTAAACTGATTTATGTTAATTGAATACATCCTTGGGAAATTAAGCTCAAAGTGTGTTTCTGTGCCCTATTTGGTTAGTGTTAGCTTTTGGTTCGCTATTCTCTGTCCTGTCCTGTCCTGTTCTCTTTTCTACTGACTACACTGACCTCAAACAACAGAGCCTTTAACTGATGCACACCGAATTTTTCTTTGGACCACAGGACCACACAGAGTTCCATAGAACACAAAGCCATAACTATGATTGCCACTGTACTAGCAAAGAATTTTTTCCCCATATTCCCAACACACTGGAATACTAAGGCAAGAGCAGGCTATGGAGCATGTAGCCTCATAAACGCCAGTGGTAAGACATAATAGAAGATGGGATTCTTGTAGTAATGTTGGTCCCAGTGGCCTGCATCAACCCAGCTAACAACTAGGCTAGGCATGGTTCAGTAAATGGGCTGCATTTTTATAGCACTATTCTACTCGCTTCACAATGTATGGCTCAGATTCACCCACTCACATGTACACATTCATACATCGGTCAGGCAGTCATGCGCTAACCTGCCACGGGGAGCAATTTGGGGTTCAGTCTCCTGCACAAGGACACATGGAGTCTGGTGGAGTGGGGCTCAAACCTGCATCCCTCCTTAATGACTTCAATTCAATTCAATTCAATTTTATCTGTACAGCGCATTTTTACAAAAGGCATGTCCTTCATCAAACATCAAGTGCGTACTGTATCTTTATTGAGGCACCATCAAATAAATGCACAGATATATAATAGCTATTAATATGTATTAATAGTTATATTTTGCAATGACATAATCTCAGAAGCACAACATTTTTAGCCTGCATGATTCCTAAAATGTCCTCATGCACACAATACGTTTTGTGCAAGTCTGCCCATGGGGAAGGTGCTTAATGCTAGTGCAGAAGCTCTGAGAAGTTTTGAGTTTTAACAAACACTCAGCAATATCGAGTGTACTGTAGCTTGGGAGACACAAGCGACAGCACAAACAAACAGGCACACTTTTGCATCAATTTCTACAAACAACCACATGTGCTCATACATACACACACACACACACACACACACAAACACAAGTGCATGCATACACTCTGCAACCCATCAACATACCCTCCATCCCCCCCCCCCCCCCCCCC
>JAGFZM010000079.1:400123-416313 GCA_017657215.1 Limnothrissa miodon | reverse complement strand
CACACACACACACACACACACACACACACACACACACACACACACAAACATAAAGATATGACTTTATATAAAAGCAGTTGTTTGTAACAAACACCATCGGCACTTTGTAAAAAAGATTGTTGACATGACCTCCAAACAGATGACTGTCCACAATGACTCATCCCCCCTCCTCATATTAGTGAACTAAACCTTCCCCACCTGCCTTGATATGCCACATCACTTATCTAAACGTATTACTATTTTAAGATAATTCCCAAGGCTTCTAAACTCACAGCACACATTATCAGTGTCAGTGGATATTCAAATCACTGATGCTGACTTACAAAGTGCTTAGAGGATCTGCCCCTTTTTATCTAAGCGCTCTCATAACAGCTCAGGCTACCCCCCCGAACACTCCGGTCCTCCAATGACTGTCGACTGGCAGTCCTGGCACCTCGCCCAAGGCAATCCAGACTCTTCTCATATGTCGTCCCACGCTGGTGGAATGACCTATCAAAAACAATCAGAACAGGGCCATCTCTGGAGGCCTTCAAAAAGCTCTTAAAGACCCAGCTATTCAGAGAACATCTTCTATCCTAGCACTAAAATGAACTGAAGCACTATCCCCTAGCACTATGCTCCTTAAGGTTTCTGCTATGTAGCTCGATTGTTATCCTTGTTTTGTAAGTCGCTTTGGATAAAAGCGTCTGCTAAATGCATAAATGTAATGTAATGTAATGTAATATTGATTGCACACAGTATCCGGTAAAGGCTGGTCAGGACCACGGACAGTGCCCAGGCCAAATCACCCATGTCCCCAGAGCTCAATATACAACTTTTCAATTAGTAAACTAGACAGTGCAATATGCCGGAGAAGAAGATTTTAGTGGTTTTGTAATGCAATGTTTATTGAATTTTGAACAGAAGGAAAAATGTGCAGTATAATATAATACAGCAGTAAAAGATTCCCTCTTCCACACCCTGTCCCCACCCACTCTGACCAACACATTGCTTTCAAGCAAAGGTTGTAGAGCGGAGCGGAGCACTCTAATCTTTGCTTTCAAATAACTAAAAAACAGATGTAGTATCTAACAGTAATAAAAGATAAAATTTAAATTTAAATATACATATACATATACATACACACATAAATAGAAGAACATTTAGTCTAACTATAAATACAAACATTTAGATTGACTATAAATACAACTATAATATGTATTTGACAACTAGAGTTGTCAAGGATTCTGAGTCGGTGCTATTTTTATGTTTTTGACACAAAAAGCTCACAGAGCTTACGATACCCACAGTTATGCTGGTCTGAGTCACACTGGTCCTCCGCAGCAGGTCCCATGACCCAACAGTTATTCACCGTGATTCTAGATGCTTCTAAATAGCAGCACAGGCTGGGTGACACCCAATTAACAACTCCCTCAATGCAGACAGCTCACCACCCTAGTCGCAAATGAACTAGAAATGCACTCAAAACTAGAAATGAACTTGAATTCCACTGAAGACATCCAGCAGTATTGTACTGATTAAGCCTTGTGAAGGATGCTTACTTCAAGCACCAATTGTAATGCCATATTAGCTGAGCCAGGAAAGTTCAGTCAGTGTTTGCTATATTGGCGTGTGATCTTACACACTGTGCATAACTGACATGACCTCATGACCAATGGGATCTTGACGCAGGTATAACCAGGGTGAGGCCAGCCAGAGATGTACTGTAGGGGTTTAACTAAATAGAGAAGTCAGAGAACGATTTCAATGAAGAAGAAAGGTGGAAGGGGCAGATTTTGACTGCTAGTTTGACAGAGCAAGTTCTATGCCAGAGTTAGCTATGCAGCTATGATGGTACAATGCTGGTAATTTCTTGTTTATTTTTTCTATGAAAATTTTTTATAGCCATTTGTAGAAGGCTCTCAAAGGTTGTATAATAGCCACCTGCATAACACTAACTTGTAGAGTAGTGAGATACTGTAGCTGTCATTAGCTGTTTGTTTGCTAACAAAAACACAATCGTCCCAACTGCTTCTCAGTTGAGTAGTCGATATAATATCAGAACCCAGAGTCTTCTGAAATACTCTATTGGCCTATTGCCATTTGACAATGCTTCTGCAATTCACATTGATAAATAATTCATTGTTTAGCTTAGCCATGATAATAACGGATGTTCCCTTGTGCAAAATAGACATATTTTGTTCTGAGTAGAAATCAGGATAGGCTGAGTGTGTCAAATGAACAAAACTTGTCAGTAATATAAAAAAGTATGATTATAAGTAAACCTTATATTGTGTATAAGGAGGTAATAATGCATGTCTAAACATTTTAATAATAATACTGTACAGTCTAAAGTCCTATACTTCTATCATACTTCTTATAGGAAATGTATAGCTTCAGTTGCAGAGTGTATACATTTAATAATTCAAAGTAAAATTTCTTATGAACCGTTTCTCATAGCAACAAGTTGCTGATATGATTGTGGAGCTCAGATATTGTAATATTGCAGATAGAATCTGTGTGATCTTTGTGAGCAATTTAACCGATGAACAGTTTTGAATCTGGCAAGTAATTGTCTTTCTTTTAATTGTAAAACAATGGACCAAACCAACTCAATTTGGAGGGGAAATCTCCCTCAGACGAAAGAAGACATCTGATCTGCTTCAATGCTGCTTCTATATTTACGTGTACAGTAGGATACTTAATATATAATACACTATAACTGTCAAAAGTAATTCCTCTTCCAATCGGCCCAAAAGCGTGGTGAAAGTGGATCTTCCCGACTCTCCTAAGTAGTCAATCCGGCTAGTGATAATAATGGATCTATTAACCAAACCTGCATCAAGAGCATCATTATCAAAAGCACTGCATCAGTAGTATCAGACAAAGATGCTAATGAATTGTTATACATCATGCCTGCATACAGTACAATCCTTCTCAGGCCTGTGTGTGTGTTAGTCTGGGGTCTGGTGGAGAAGGCGAAGGCCACTGGTGGAGCTCGTACTCAGCGAGCGCTTCACAGTAACTCTGTGCTCATCCTGACAACCCCTCTCTGAGGGACGGGGTTTCCATGGAGACAAGAGAAAACCATGTCTTTGCCATTTGTTACATGAGGATGGCATGGCAAGTTGAAGTGGGTAGAGTATTCAAATACTGTCTGCTTGGAGTCGTTACGGAACACACACACACACACATGCACACACACACACACACACACATATACCGTACATGTTTCTTCCTCTCATAATCATCCACGTGATCAGAGAGGTGTTGCGAGACAGTGTTCGCCCATGTAGGGTCAGGGGTGTACCCTTTTGTGAACAATGTTTCACCAGCATGGTATTCGTTCTTCAAATCACCCCATTTGCATTTGCAAGTCATCCAAAAAAAATGTCAGCGCGTCGGCCCCACCCCCCCCCCCCCCCCCCCATGAGCAGGGCTCATCTGTACCAGTCCCTAAGGGGAGTGGCGCTAAACACGCATAAGCACATATATACACATAAGCACACACCCAAGACACACACAACAATATACATGCCACAGCAACACATATGGGCACCACACACACACCAATACACACACCACACACACAGACACAAATGAGATGGCAGATGCTGTGTGTCATCAATCTGGCCAGATGAGCTGACACCAAAGCAGCTTCTGGTGGGCTGGTTTCCTGTCCCCCTGCTTGATAATTCATGAGCCCTAGATGAGCAGGAGATTCCTGTTTTACAGGGGACTATATATAAACCCAGTGGTCCATCATTGGCTTATTTATAGCATCAGTCAAAGGGTCTGTCTCTGTCTCTCTCTTCTCCAACCTGCATGTCGCTGAGACACACACACACACAAAGACACACACACACAGACACATGCAGGCGCGCGTACACACCTACACACACGCGCACACACTTATACACAGTCTTCTCCTAAGAAGACTGCTGTCTCAGCAGTTATGAATTTTAAGGATCCAGTTTGCTCACACACTGAGCTAAAGCACCAAAGTTAAAAAAGGGCACATGGAACAAGAATTTGAAACACCATACAGCAACATACATTACAATATAACGTTCTGAACTGTCGCAACCCATATTCATGAAGAATGCAATATGGGATCACAACGTACCATATCAAGATAATACAAGGTAAACTTTATTTATCCCACATCAGGGAAATTCACTCGTTACAGCAGCAAAAACAGACAGTAAACACAGTAACACAAGACAAGCACGGATTAATAAATGTACCCATGGGAAAAGGCTATGGAGATATGGAGTGAAGGCTAAATAATATTGCTTGTTGCAGGTAGTTGCATAAATAAATACAGTGTATAGTCAATAAACAGATACAGTAAAGAATTTAAATAGGTCAAAATAACTATTGCACAGGATAATGCGCTGGTGTACAGTCACGATGGTGGGAGCAATAGTGGTGGAGTAGTGCAAGTATAGGTAGTTATAGTGCTACATTACAACTTTTAACGTTAAGTGTTGTACAGGCATTGTCCACACCTGAGATCTTTGCGGTGCAAAGCAAGTGTAGTCTGTTTTACCTGTTGGGGTACATTGAAAAGCTTTTGTTCAGGAGGATGGAGGGGAGGCTGCTGTTGCTGATATTGCTGGAGGTAGGCACTGATCTGAGAGTGTAGCAACTATAAAGAGCATGAGAGAGATACATGTAGCTGATTAAACGATTTTGTGATCATGACAAGATGCAAAGACAACTGATACTGGAAATACTTTTGAGCTACATTAAAACAGTACTGAAACAACTAATTAATCTAATTGTGAATAAGCATTAAGAAAGTATTTTTTGTGCTCACAAATGAAAGTGTCAGCAGTAACACTGATCAATTGGCCTATGTGTTGTTAAACTAATAATGGTGTCGTATTAGCTCAAACACAATTCTATACAACACACTCTATGAAGTCCGGTTTATTTCATCAATCAGATGAAGAATAAAAACCCATGCTAAAAATGTAGACTATTTTTTCTCGGTATGCCTAAAGCCTGTATTATATAAAGTATTGTGATGGCCTTGGCTTTATTTCAATAACTTCCAAAGACCAACCGCTTCAAAATAAACCTCCTACACACTGTAACCTAGGGTTAACGTTACTGTACATAAACTAAAATATTGGATGAACGGACATTACAACACTAACCAGACCTAACTGAAAATTGTTGCTAAAAACACCCGTTGAAATATTTTATTTTATTTATTTATTTATTTTGAGCACGGTTTTGCAGGTAGTTTACTTTATTGCCCCACCTGCCTACAGTATATCGAAGGCATGGGCCTAAATGTTGGCAAAAGCAGCCCAATGCCAAAAGTCATATCCACCCAATCTGGGTGTCAGACACACGCGCTCGCACAGCTCACACAGTATTCTTACGGCACTGTCTGTCATCTTACAACAATACAAACAATGTGCACATCGCACTATGAATACCGCTGCAGAACCAACTCACCGGTCCTTGGCGGTACTCCTTCAAGTCTTTAGGGCCAAGCCTCAGCGCAGGTCAGGGCACGTTTACGTGGATCACGTGATTGAGGGTAGCGAGGGTACCGAAATTATCATTATGTTTTTTTTATGGCCACAGACAGGCTCTCTCACACACATATTTACAAAACAAACAAACAAACAAACAAAAACACATTGACAAAAGGGCACTTTGGGCATCAAGGGGCAAAGGGGCAGGTGATTTCAAGATGGCGGTGACCGGGAAATTCTGATACTGTCAAAATACTGTCTTTTAAATAAAGTACCTGTACACTTTCAAAATTCTCATTGTCGCGTTTTCAATGTCAGGGCCCTCAGAAGTCTACCAATGAAGTGTGGAGTTACTTTGAACCTTGTTAATGGTGTAAAAAAAGTGATTTATCTTCATAGACTATGCTGTGCCCTTATAGCTAGCAGTGTAAGGTTAATGAAAGCTTCGGCTAAAAATGCTGGGGGTGAACGGAATGCTGGGGGTGAACGGAGGTGGGCATTGGATATATGTTTGAACTCGGTAACATCTTTCAGTACAGTCCAGGTCCAAATCACACCGGCCTTCTCCTTTAAGTCAAGACCTCTGAAATGTTTTGTCCCCCCAAGTAGATAGGATATACTGCTAATTGAGCCCTGTTCAGTCACGGTGCAAAAGATCTTAGTAAAATGTACTTTGTACCATTGCTTTAAAGAAACTGGAAAGCATGCAAGTAATTGGGGGTTCAAATCCCAGCTTTTGCTCCCTTGAGCAAGACCCTTAACCCCCCCTTCAGGGTGACTTGCCCTGAAGAATTTGATAGCTGACAAACGTAAGTCGCTTTGGATAAAATTGTCTGCTAAGTGTGTAAATGTGAATGTGTACAAGTTGTTTGATCACTGTGATAAATCACACAGAAGCCCTCATCAGAGGGAGACTGTGAAGTCTGCAGTCTGCTGTCATCTCCAGATGGCCAAGGCACCGACTCCAAGGGGTCCAGACAGCACAGACAGACAGAATGATTGACAAAGCATGAGATGGACAGACAGTTAGACAGAAATACTGACTGACAGAGGGTGAGACGAAGACAGAAAGAGAGACAGAGAGAGAAAGACAGGTAGACAAACAGATGGACAAGGAAGACAGACTGAATCACAATGTCTGCCATCGAATGAGTGGGGACATCTGACAGAAATAAAAAACACTGACACAGACGACGAGGAAGGGTTGGGGACAGGACGGCACAGAAGAACTCTGCCTGAGAGACAGATGAAGGCAGCCAGACGTACGGACACAGACAGACACACCCCGCAGACAAACAAACAGAGCCTCCTCCAAACACAAACACAAATACAAACAGGAGCCAAACAGCTGAGGACCTGAGCCCCTTTGCCATCTCTGTCTTTGTCTTCGTGGCAGGTCAGCAAGCTTGGTGACGCACGGACACGTTCCAGCCCTGCCGAGCTCTGAGACACACTCACTGTCTCTTCACACTTCAGTCTCAGTAACTTGCCCTCTCTCCCACCCTGCTCTTCCTCACGTATGTTCAAGCAAACACACACAACACCAAAGGAAACCAAACGCACACATAACATTAGGTACACAAACTCACATGCGTGTGCACACACAAACGCAGAAATTGAATATAAATAATGTATGTTTCCATAACTATAACATAACATACATTTTGACTATAAATGAGGAAATATGTAACAAGGTGAAAAAGGTAAGTAAGTTATATGTATGCAGAGAGTAAACAATTAGTGTACAAACAAACAAATATATGTTGACATGGGTTGACACAATGACACACTCACAGACACGTATATACACACCCACACACACAGTCCAATCTTCAGAAAGACAGCTGTGTGTCCAAGCATCACAGAAGTCACTGTTGCTATGGAGATGATGATGGCAGGCTTTTTAGCATTGCTGAGATTGCACAGAGAATAGCAGTTTATGTGTGTTGTCAGTCTGTGTGTGTGTGTGTGTGTGTGTGTGTAAAAGAGTGAGAGTATAAGCATTAAAGTATGTCTTAAGGAACATCAGAGCATTTTTTTTTTTAAATTGAGTGTTTTTTTCTTCAAAATAAGAACACTTCCCTAGTGTACAATTATTAAAAATACTTACAGACAAACATAAGTAAGTTAAGTACAGAGTTGGAAATGTATAGGATTTTTTCAGTTTTACTATACTAAATACATTACAATATTATTTTTGGGTCATTTGGCAGGCTTAGCATGATGACAGCCAGGCTGTGAGGGTGCAAAACAACTAACATGACAGTGACCAAGGAACAGCTGTCGCCTGAATCGGCTTTGGCGTAGACCTCAGAAGAGATGGACTTAGGCTTTTCTTTAAAAGTTCAACAGTAATGAAAGTGACAGCGAATGTTCTACCAGAAAGACTCGGATGCTGCTTCATTCATTCATTCATTCATTCAATTCTCTCTCAACCAATCAGCGCCTGCTTTAACTGCCTATAAAGTAAGCCTGCTTACACACCTGCTGTTTTCAGAGTTGCACTTGCCACATCATTCCAGCAGGATCTACAAGGGGCAACTTTTTTGAGCTGGACCAGGGACAGGGCCGATGCTGAAAACATTTTCTGTTATGTCGCTGCAGCTTCTTCAAAGGAAATATGTAATATATATTAAATATGATCTTTTTGCCTCCAAGTCTTTATGTTTAAGATTGCAAATTATTTGAGCAAATTGTATGTGTAAGTATTTGTTATTTTGCCAACATTGCTCTGCTTGATTACACTATCCTGTTGTGTGCATTGGTTGTCTGAAAGAAACGGTTTTGCTCCAAGGACTTACCCTGGTATATCGGTTATGGCCAGACTCACAACATCACAATGTTGTGGTTTGGCTTGCCAAACTTAAAAAAATCTTGTAAATTCCTTCCAATAACAAAGGTAAGTTTTCAAAATCACCAAATTAACCGATAATGCCATTCATATGGTGGCAACAATAGCTTATTAGAATGAGTAAACCACAGAGAACTGCTTAAGATCACAAAACGAAGCCAGCAGGAGAATTTGATAAGGTCGGAGGATTGAAGCATTAGAAACAATCTACATGAGCCACGATTCATGATTCCCACCCCTTAAAGGACAAATCCATATCTCTGTTCATTTGTCTCATTTGACCCATATCTCTGTTCTTTGTGGCAGCCTAGGGCTGTTGCTGTTGATAAGCATAAAAATGAAACAGAGAGCGTCTGGTACAACTTAGACGGAATTTGTGAACTGGCAGCTACTCCTAACCCTAGGCACAGGACCAAGAGTAAAAAATATATATTTTTTGCCTTCATCATTTATGTTTGCCTGTCATTTTGCTACTTGGTCTACATTGTACCAAATTCTGTCTTTCTTATACTTACCACCAGATAATCCAATTCAGTATCTTGTCTAATTAGCTAAACTATCTAGTTAAAATTGAATAGAAATAAATAAAATTGACTACTATCTGCCTAAAATATAAGGATTAGGCCTGTTGGATATCACACTGTTCCTCTAAGACGCTTTGGTGATACCTGAAGGGTCAATATCTTTACTTCACCACTTCAGAGATAGCCTCCACATCAATGTCAAACCACATCAGTTAGGCAATGACAGATTTCCAAAAGCCTCAAAGGTTTCCAGGAGGCTTAAAAGGTGTGAGATGGATGGTGCTAGTGGCCAATGTCCTCTTAGCCCCCCTACCCCCACCCTTCTCTGCAGTGGGTCTTCAGGGTGATGGGAGTCTGATGGAGGCTGTTCCATCTAGGACAAGGCCGCTGAGAATAGCGCGAGTGGCTTTTTCCAGCTTGGTTCCAGTGATGCTCAACCTTCACACCCTCACACCCCCATTCCAAAGCAGATTAATTGAGCGCTGTGCCAAATCTGTCGTCTGTCCTGGGTGAATCGAGTTGCAGGAGAAAATCCCAGGTGAGTGAGAGACAGACGCTGTCACACATCACAAGTCTCCACGGAGACAGGCCATGGCAAGGACACTTTACAAATAGCTTGGAGCAAAACAGTCTATACCTTAAAAAGACAACATGTAATCATTGGCCACTTATTATATGATTCACAATTTGCACTGCTACATCATATACTAGCGTCATTGTCATGAAATGGCAAACATTCTCATTTATTTATCTTGCTGTCTAAACAATGTGATAGGGTGTTCTGTTTGACATTAGCCCACACCATAGAAATGCTACAAATGTGAGAAATACTGGTACTAATAATAATGCCAAAAGGTATGCTCTAAGTTAGCATGGCTTTTATCAGTGCCAGCTGCGCTGCGCTCAATGTGCTGCAAGATTTTGCACGCTTTTACAGTTAAATTGCTCGATCAAAGCTCTTTAAAACCGCTTAAGGACAATAAGGCTAAAAGTTTCAAGTGGCATACAGAACATTGAATTACCATGCTGTGCTGCTTTGCTTTGGATGAAAATTTACAGAACATTGCATTACATGGCTGTGCTGGAAGACAGCAATATTTTGTAGCACAAGGTTTGTGGTTGGCTCCGAGGTGACACAACACACTCTCACACAAAAGTTCCAGCAACCCAGCAGGGTCCAACTGTTATAGACACAACACTTTTTCAAGAGGAATAAAAGATTACACTGCAAATCTTGGATGCAATAAAAATGATCCTTGGGGAATCTTATATAAGAGTGAGGTGAAAATGGAGTCTGAGTGAAATGGAGTCGGTAGACTTCCAGAGTAATCCTACACCATCATGTGGAGAAGCACAGCACGGAAATGAAAGCGGAACAACGCAGCCACAGTGAATGACTCCGGGGGAACAAGTGAGTGTTTCTACAGTCAGTCTCAGTGTTGGATTAAGGGGAAGTTGACTTTTAGTTTGTCATCAAAGACGTCCCATATCGCACCCATTCTTTGCGAGGCATTACAGCTCTGCCACTTGGAGAGCCTGACGGAGTCGTAGAGGTCATGCTCCTCTCGAGAGCTTAAAGCATACTGGCGTGTGGGGTAATCACCCAAGGGTCACTGCATGGGCCTTATTCTTCAACCAATCTCACCAAGAAATATCTCACCTAAACAGCAATATGGGTCTTAGTGTAAATTTCAGAAAGAAAAATTCTTAAGAAGACATTGGTGATTGAGGCCCAGTAGTTTGTAGTGAAACACATTTTGTTTTGAAGAATTTAGCTCACTGGCCTAAATCTTTACACTCATGCTGCTGCTTTTTAACTTATACAGTCTTCAAGAACCCTTTCTCCAATAAAAAAAAATCTTAGGAAGACTGGAGAATGAGGCACAATTATTAGTTTTAAAACACATTTCTTGGCCAGGGTTCATTTAGACAAGAGACTTTTGTCCAAAGATTCTAGAGCACTATACCCCACTCTAGAATCTTTACTTCTGTCTCATACTACTGTCCTGACCACTATCCTGATTAAACAAATGATAAATGAATTTGCAACACTTCTACGTATCTTTTTACCTTATGGTTTGCTTCAAAAATAAAAGCAACAACAATATGCTTGAGGATATTATTTATTTTCTATTATCTTAACATTACATTATTGAAATTGTGGGAACAGCTAATTTAGCACAACACATTTCTCACTGACCCTTATAACCCTCCAAGCTACATGTATGTTTTATTTGAGTCCAATGACACTCAATTTTAGATTTGCAGCTAGCTTGTTTTCATCAGTTGTGTGCGTTTTGTACTCCACTATCAATCATAACACAAATCTGTCAAAAATTAAAAAAAAAAAAAAAAAAACAGCAGCTGCCTTAAGAAAAATGAACATTGCTCATTATATACAAACAGTCTGACAGACGAGAGGAGAGAGAGAGAGAAAGATTCCTCTTAAATATTGTTCCTTTGCAGAGAGAGAGAAAGAGAGAGAAAGAAAAAGATTCCTCCCAAATATTGTTATCTGAAATAAACGATTTTTAAGATCACAATATTGCAAGGAAGCGCTCATCAACGCATGTGGCAGCAGCATCTGGGTGATCATGACATCATCATGTTCCTCTGTGATACTGCAAGCTGTTACCCTTTGATCTGCTTCCCTTAAGATTAGCCCTGTCTTACAAGGAGGAACGTCTTCTGAAGTCCTGATTTCATTTCATAATCTCACCCCAAATAGGAGCAAAAGGAATTCAAATTTGGGTCTCTGTTTTTTTCTTTTCTTTTTTTTTTCCGCCGTTATTTTCAGGCAGTGGCCTAAATCATTACATCAATGCTGTGGTTTTCCACTAAGTTTTACCTGGAATCTCCACCCCTCTCTCCTCAGAGGCTGAGCAAACACTCCCTCTAAGCCCGACCTATGGCCTCATTTTTTTGGAACCGGGCTCTTCCGCCTGTATTCAGCCGAGACTGACAGGAGACCAGTGGTAGATGGGGATGGTTATAGAATCAGGACGTAACTACTGGGGCAGAATCAAGAGGTAGCCTAACTACTGGGCAGAATCAGGAAGTAACTACTGGGGCAGAATGAGAAAGTAACTATTAGAGCAGAATCAGGAAGTAACTACTAGGGCAAAATCAGGAAGTAACTACTGGGACAGAATCAGGAAGTAGCCTAACTATTGGGCAGAATCCCCTTGGGGGGCCCTCACACTACTATTCCTGCTAACCCTGCTTCTAATCAGCCCTTCCCACATGTGTGTAATCCACTCAGGCCTGTGGCCCTGTTCAGTGAGGATGAAGCTGATAAGGACAGGGAAATCTCTGCTCTTCTGCATCCCATTAGGAGATGATAACGGCTTCACTATCATCCTCCTAATTGCATGTGTGTCTTGTTGAGAGCAGGAGGGAAATGCGCTTTGCTCTGGTTCACTAAACTTCATTAAGGGGACAATGGGCCAGTGTGTGCCTAGTGAAATTAATATGTCAGCAGCACAATACACACAGATCGCCTAACTTCCCTGTGCCACACAAACAATAGAAAAGAAAATAAAGGCATGACTGAATAGAATCTACTGTTATTGTTATTATTAATAATATTAGTGGGAGGGTCAGTAGTATTAGTAGTAGCAGTAGTAGCAATAGTTGTTGTTAGCAGCAGTAGTAGTAGCAGTAGTAGTAGCAACAGTTGTTGTAGTAGTAGCAGCAGTAGTAGTAGCAGTAGTAGCATAAGTTGTTGTAGTAGTAGTAGCAGTAGTAGTGATAGTAATATGGCATCAACATAGTTAATAGTAGTGATGTTCATTAGTTTAGCTGCAGAGTAGCAACCCATGTGAAATCAAATATTTGTATGACATTATGTTTGCACCTCCTGCTCATTTGACAAGATGACTTACTCTTTAACACGGTCGCCAAATAGTAGGGCTCATTAAAGGGTTATGCTAATGTGTGTGCCCCTTTGAACAGATTACTGTACGTCCCTATGTGAGGGTTGACGCAGTGGGAAGTGGCAAGGGCCAATGTGTATTTAAAGACCCTTCCCAGGGGTACTTGAGGTGAGAGGCCTGGAGCCAGAAGTACACCAATTAGAGTGCAGGACCATTGTTTCACCAGAAACAGCAGACCAATCACAGGGAACAGGTGGCATGTGTTTTTGAAGGAAAGCACAGAGCAGGGGGTAAAAATGGTCTGGTTGGGGTGGGGGGGGTCATGATGTTCCACTAGCACACTGAGACACAGGGCCTGTCCCCCAGGAAACAGATTTACTTCTCCATGGTAACAGCTGGCACTGTTCTTAAACATGAGTCATTGGATGCAGGCATGAAAGTCCAGTCATACATGTGTGTGTGTGTGTGTGTGTGTTTGTGTATGTGTTTGTATGTGGAAGAGAGAGAGAGAGAGAAAGAGAGAGAGAGAGAGAGAGAAAAGTTTGTGCATCAAAAACAACTAAATTGAAACAAATGAAAAATCCCAACTGTCGACTGATGGTGGAAACAGGAAATTTGCACGTACTGAAGAAAATATTGTCCCTACAGTATTTATGTGTATGTGTGTGTGTTTAAGAGAGAGGGAGAGAGCTGTGCATTAGTGATGGTAATCAGATCCAGTCGGTGCCAGTCAATCCTGTCGAGAATCCTACAGCAGCAGGATGAGGGAGCAAGTGTGTGGGTGAAGTCTTTCAAAGAGTCTTTCACCAAACACCTCCTTGTCCATCACACCCCCTGAAGGAACTGGCTTTAAAGGTGCTCTATGAGATGCTGCTAGCCTGGCCCCGTCCATACTCTCTGTGACGCTACATTCGATTTCGTGAGCATGTCTGGCCAAGCTGCCATTATAGAGCATTTCTGTTTTCCAAAAAAATATGCTTATGCATACGTCATCGTCTGATTGGTTGTAGATTCGTCAAGTAGTATGCAGAGGCATCTGATGGACGCAGGTTATGCCCAGCTCCCAGAAGTCGGGTAGTATTGTAGCTTGGCCAGACTAAGCTCCTATGAGCTTTATAGTCACGGAAGCCAGGCTGTAGGATTTTAGCGCAATTTCATTTAGCTAGCTTTCTGCCCCCTAAATGCGCTGTGAAAAAAACTGATAACAAAAGACAACACAGAGGCTGTAATACTCAAACCTGAATTGTGTATTCAAACAAACACAAGTGCCACGGGGGATCTGAACCAAAACATTACAAACAACGGCTAACCAAATGGCAAAAAGATGGTTGGAGGTAGGGGTGGAAGTTAATGTGCGTTCTCTGCCATCGTGTTGTCAATTGGTTGGCCGTGGTTTGGTGTGTTTAGGTTTGTTTGAGTGATCATTTGAGGATTACAGCCCCTGTGTTGTGTTTCGAGACCGGGTTTTCTTTAACAACGTATTCAGGGGGCAAAAAGCAAGCTGCCTACAAGCAAGCTGCCTGAGAGATGCCTACAATTTGAGAAAAAAATGAAATCACGGCAAAATCTTGCAGCATCTCATAGCTCCTTTAACACCCCCAGCACTGCAGCACATTTCCGGAATGCTGTTCGTCCGAGGGCTATTTTCCCTTTCCTTATCCCTTTTGGAATACTTGAGGGCTGCTGGAACAATTCGAACGGTACTCACGGCAACCATTATGAACTCAACAATGCGAATCAATTTGCCAGTACACTTAATTAGATACAATCAGAGAGGAAGGCAAATACTTCAACGAGCACCTGATGAATGAGAAACAGCCATTAAGCTCGTTAGGGATGATTGCATCGCTGAAGTTGCGACGGGAGAACTGCGAGCTGCAAACTGCACTCTCATCCTTTGCACTGTACTGGAGCAAGTGAATAAAATCACCGTGGACACACAAAGCTTCGGTGATGCACAAAAAAATAAAATAAATTAAAAAAACGCAGATGCTGCCGGCTGCATCTCAGGCTGAATGAGTCACAGCTGCACGAGCCAGTCATTATTGGTTCATTATGGGATGGATTGCAGCAAAGCGCATCAATAATTATGCACAGATGAGCGCTGTAAGATAAAGCACAAGCCTGTAGCTAAGGAAAGCTGAATCATACATGCTGTATAAACGGTATGTAATATAAGTAGACGGCTATACAGTATTATTCACTTTTCAGCTATAGTCGGATACTTTATTCTCTATTTCTCCAGGACTAAATGTCTAGATTTATGTGTGATGTATTTGCATGTGTGATTATTCATTTTGCTAATTCTTTTTTTACTTTTGTGAAACACCCTGAAACAACCAGTTTTTGTATGAAATACTGTACATTGCACAGACTAAAATATCCTTGCCCTGCCTTCCACATTCTACAGAACACACCTTCTATGAATATTCCAGTGTATTCTATTATGACTGCAGTTCCAGTCATATATGTCTTATGCATACCAATCCAGAAAAATTAACCTGATGTCGTAAAGAGGCTCTCCATCCTGAGATCAACCCTGGGCAACACCACTCTGCAGTGTGTTCTCTGAGCAGATGGAAATCCCCCAGGTTAATTGTGTTTACATTCACCTCTCAGCAGGCCTAGCTTCCCTATGCAGTCCACAGGCCACTCATGGTGCATATGGGACGTCTCGTCTTGCTGAATGCACTCAGCAGGCACCTGATGTCACAAAGGTCTCTGTGGCGACTAATGAGTTTGGTTTCGCTGTTTACATATTCATTCCGTGGACTAGATCTGATATTCCATCATTGTTTGATTTAGTTATAATACATTTTATTTACGTATGTTTGCAATGAGTGCTTTAAAGAGGTCAAAGCTTTTAAACTCCCTTGAAGAAGCACCGTGCTCTCTGATATACATTGCAGGGCAAAACTTAATTTCAGCAGCAAATACCAGCCCATCAACAATTTGCACTACACTCATGACCACATAAATGTCTGACAACTTTTCATACTATGGCTGAAGCCAAATCTTCTGAGAAGGGACTGAATCCTGCAACAGTAGTGCTCATGAATACCAAGCTAACAATAACTACAAATCAGAATCAGATTTTATTGGCCAAGTATACTTGAATATACAGGGAACTTGCCTTTGGTATGTGTCAGCTCTTTAGACAAACAACAAGGACATGTGTAGTAATATATTCAGTGCGCAAGAAGTATTGTAGGCATCTAGTGTGAAATAACAGACAATATAGACCATAGGCTATATACATAAGGCGCCTATGAACATTATACTAATACAATAACAATATGTAATAAATAGGCTGTCACTAGCCGTGATAACACACTCACAAAGTTATGTGCCCTGGCCCTCAATCCTAATAGTTGGTGGCTCCAATTTCTTCATTAGTATGCCACTGATCTTCTTGTCTGTGTGTCTTGCCGTCACCTCTGAACGACTTAAATGTAACATTTATGAA
>JAGFZM010000079.1:368008-398360 GCA_017657215.1 Limnothrissa miodon | reverse complement strand
CACACACACACACACACACACACACACACACACACACACACACACACACACACAGTACCACCACTACAACAACAACAACAGAAACCCTCTCTCTCTTTCTCACACACACACACACACACACACACAAACACACTCACACACAAACATACAATCACAGCCACCTGTCATTACATAACAGCTACAAGGCCACGCATGGTCCCTTTAAAGTCTCTGAGGTTGATGGTCTGTTGACACTCCTTTTAAAGGAAACACTGGTCTCTCTGTTGCCAGGTAACAGTTCTCTGATCAGCTCACACTTTTCATCACCCCTCCCCCTCCCAAAATTCACACATCACACACATACACACACTCACGCACACACACACATACACACACATAAACACACACACACTCAAACACACAGACACACACACATACACAGACAGACACACACACACACACACAAACACACACATATACACATTCACACACCTGGATCCTCAAAGAAAAACATACAAACTCAAAGGAAGACTTTGTATAGTGCTCCACTTATATGTGATCTGATCATATGGAACATAATTACTCAGTACAATCAATGTTATATACATCAAGCACTGTAAACTGAATACTGTATGTTCAAGAGTGATGGAATGAACTCGAAAAGAGTCTTGCTGCCAGTCTCCTGAGAGTACACTACTAAGTGTCTTACAAAACGAGTGCTGAGAAACAGTCCTGGCCTCCACTTCCCAGCCCTTTCACAGTGAAGCCATGCCGCTGACCACCACAGACACAGTAATGCTAATTTCCTGTCACTACTCCAGATGAGTTTAGTAGGATGTACGAAAACCCCAAAGTGGGCCCCACTCCATAACTATCCATTCAACGACCGCAATAATGTATTTAGTGCCCATTGGTTGGGATGATATGCATACTCTATCCTTTTAAGCTAATTGCGAGTTGATATATTGCTCAAGAAGTATGGAGGTTGCACTTTCTGTCTCTCTCTTTCTCTTTCTCACTCTCTTACTCCTTTTCTCTCCCTCTCTCTCCCTGTCTACGTCCCTCTGTCTCTCCCATTAATGCCGGGATCCACAGACTAAGCTCTGATGTAATATTTATAATTGTTTGATGTAGCACAAATATGATGAACTCAGCAGAGTGCAGTGGCTTAAATGGAACAGCTCCGATAAATGTGTCCGGTGACACCATCTTGCTTTGTTGGACGGCCTTATTTGGACCATATTTGGACAAAGAGTTCAATGAACAATAAAGACCCCCACAAACATACATGAATGCAATGCAAAACAGCAATAAGGTGTCAGCAGGCATTACAAGGCTACAAATCACCAAGTTTTTCAATGACCGTATGTTTGAATGAATGTAAATAAATCAGACAAGACAATCTGATAGCAAGCAGGTGCACTCCAGTTTGATACTGTACAAAGAAAACAAAGCAGACTACCTACTCTCCTGACCAGAGAGGTGCATGTTGGTGATGTTCCCACCACAACACACAATGTCCATGTTACAAAATCGAATAAAACCTTTCCCACAGCTACAAATTAACCAGTAGCCTAGTGAAAGGAAAATGCAATTTTACGTGTACAGTAGGCCTAGCCATTCCACTGACTGTTTACTGCTTACAGGAGAAGCACTGCCTATTAGGGGCGTCAAAGGCACCACATATTATGTGGGTGCTCAATCATAATAGTGTGAGTTACCTTGGCGGCTACAGAAGATCCCGGCTTCTCAAGAAGATCCCAAAGTTTCTTGCGCTTTTCGGCGCAGCACGTGTTGTCAAACTCTTCCCCTTCCCGGTCCTTCAATGTGTCAGCCTCGCGCTTCAACTCTTCGTTCATCTGTTCTTTCTTCTGGTGATAGCGAGCTTGGCAACAGGACTCCAGGTAAATCTCATCGACGCCCCAGTAGTCCAACTCCTGACTGAAGGACAACGCACACATCTCCTCCATCATGTGCAGCTTGCCGGTGCGATAGAAATTCAGGATGGACGTAAACGCACCGGGGTGCCGGTCGAAAAAGTATTCGTTGTCGTCCAGGTTGTAGTCATCACAGACCTCCATGAGTGAATCGTGTGTTTTGCAGTCCCGCAGTTTGCCTAGGCGTGTTCGCGGCAATCGGTCAAGGGTTCTCCACAACACCTCATGCGGAAGACCCCCTACATTCAATTTCACCCTGCGGTAGCAAGCCATACTCCGAACAATATCCCCCGGTTCCGGAGGAAGAGATGCTGTCGACCGAGAGCTTGGCTTGTTCATGCCTGCTGACGTCTTTTCCATTTCTTTTGTGCTGCTTCTGAAGGCTGGTGTTAATTCAGAACACTCAGCATGGCCCAAGAATTCGCCCTCAGGCTTGAAGCGCCCATCCTTGTCCCTGTTGAAAGCAGAGAGAAACATCAGTCACTATTCACGATTTAAGCTGTCACCTAGCATCAAGTTAATAATTTTCGAATAATTATACCCTTGTATCAACTATAGTCCATATCTCTCCATGTGCCTGAACACTTAGGCAGTGGTCAACACACAACTGGAAAGCTGCTGGGAGCTGTCCACAATAAGGCAGTGCTGAAGCTAACCCTTGTTCCCGAATAGTAGCCTAAGACTCTCTCACTCTCTTGTCGCTACATGGAGTGTATTTACATTTTTAGTTGAAAAAAAAAACAGCAAGTAACAGCAAGCGTGTAAGTAAAAAGTAACTGTACCACAACTACAGAAAATATGGCACAAAAATTCACACTGATCTCAGCGAGAGTAAAGAGTTAACAAGACCGCTCATGTTTCTAGCCCGCCTTGCACCACCAAAACAGACACATTCTGGCTCTTTCTGAGAAGAAATGATTCAAACCAACTGTCAGTCATCTTTTGCTGATATGCTACCAAAGCAAGGTACTCATTCTATATAGCTATAGTTTCCGTACAAGGCGCACTGCTTAATGCCATATTCCTGCTTAATTGCCTCATACGCGCATTGTCTGCTAGTAGCAATACATCTAAATAATAACAGATCTATTTTTAAGTAGCCTACATTAATAAAATTCTGTTGATGAACAAAATGAAAACTGTAATTTAGCCTACACACTAGATAGAAGCATTCGTCGAGGAAAGATGGGGTCCAACGTTACATCAAGACTGCATTCGGAAGTCCCTGATTGCACCGACAACACAAGGTAGAAATGGTCGATAGCTGTGTATCGATTAATGGATTTATTTATGTTTCTACGGCATGCGCAATTGTCAAAGCGAACATGCAGTGTACATATGCTCGTAAGACGTATAGACCCCGGCTATTAACTAATATCAGCTAGACTATCGTAGTCATTTTTTTATGAAATATGCTCAAAATGCGGAATTTCCTTGTAAAAATACCTGTTTGTTGAGATATTGTAAACATTTAAAACGAATACAATCAGCAAAAATGCCAGTGATTTACTATCCCATTGAAACGCAGGGTCCAGGGTGGATTCTCGTATGGTCCTGACATGTTCAAACTGCTACGGTAGTGACCGTCGTCTGGTGAATCC
Organism: Limnothrissa miodon; assembly: GCA_017657215.1. Taxonomy (NCBI): domain Eukaryota; kingdom Metazoa; phylum Chordata; class Actinopteri; order Clupeiformes; family Clupeidae; genus Limnothrissa; species Limnothrissa miodon. Next base: position 394,843 of record JAGFZM010000079.1, on the reverse strand, counting down.
AACGAAGCCTATCCAAGATTTGCTTTTATGACTACGATCAACAAGTTATTCGAGGATCTAGCTCTCGCGAACCTGATTTGTTTGCTCCGCAGCGCTGTAGCGGCGGCGGCGTTGACAGCATTCCTTGTAGATGAGCAATTCCCGATGTCACCCCCCACGTGCCCCTCAGCACCACCATCACCCAACGGCAGTAAACACACCGTTTTAACTGTTAAGGTCCAGCACGAAGGAGGTTTTGCTGGCAGCGGCTTCTCACACGCCACGTCTGAGCCTGTCACAAAAATGGCGCCAGTGGAGGGCCAATACCCCACCACCAGCTCACTCTTTCTCTCTTTCTTTCAGACCCACTATACACACACACACACACTGAAGTTTTTTAAAATGTGGTTCAGACTAGGGCACTACCAATAAACACTACATTTTAAGATAAACTACAACACATTATGTTTACTACTGCACTATCACCAGTAGGCTATGCCATCAATCTTGACAGCAAGTAGTGCTCAGGGCCCAGCATGAGGAACTTTGTGTATTTAAACAGCAGGTGTGAGTCAAGATGAATAAACATAACATTTAGAAAGCATCTTTAAATTGTTTATTCTTACCTTGCCCAAAACACACTTTTGTGCTCTCACAACAGTTTTGCATTATCTCTAAGGAAACAGTTTACATAAATGTAGTATTGTGAGAAAAGGTACAGAATGCCAAATGATTTCTAATAATAGTCTCTTCTCTAATAATCATTTCCCTTTAAGATTCTATGGGGCTTTATGTTTTCACAAAGGCTATGAATTGTGTATTTACAAAATTTGAAACACAAATTGATATAAAATACATAAATAAGCATATAAAATAAATAAATAACAAATAAAATAATAGATTTGTCTTCAGTGGTGAGTGTTTTCTAGGAAGCTGCTGTTTGGCTTTAAGCGATATTGGATGTCCAGATCACCGATTGGTTGAAGCATTCCGAAGCCATAGCGACTGGGGTTCACAGGGGGCATAGTGACTTCCGGGTCACACAGCTCCAAGTCCATGGACGTCAAAACCATAAACACAAACCTGTCAAACATTCAGGAAGATTACAGTAATACTTATGAAAGTGTTTCAAATGACACTGGGTAAAAGTAACAAAGAGCAGTTTAAAAAGCTTTTTTCCAATGGAATAACTATAAGTTAGCTTTAAGGATTTAATAAAATGATAACAATTTCCCTAAACAATAATGGTGAGATAACACCATTCCATCTATGGAGGACACACTCCCAGCTGGAACAAGCTGTTTCAACAACAACTATCAAAACAAAGCAAAAAAAGCATGTTGTGTAGAAAACCAATGCAATCTCTGTGTTTATCAGCATCAGGCTGTACTCACTGTTTGATGCCACTAACAGCGAAATGTCTGCCAACGCACATGTTACTGCCAGCCCCCCAGGGCATGTTGTAATGCTTCACCCTCATCCCTCCCTTAAAGAAGTCTGTCCTCTTTGTTCCATCTGGATTGAGGAAGCGGTTATACTTAAATTTCTGCCAAAGAAAAAAGAAAAGAAAATTGCACAACACAGTCATCATAACTGGGTCAACATCTCTAAGATACTGGATCTAAACGGTGGATACATCTACTGCACATTCATTTCATTTGCCATCATTCACAGTGAAAGACCCTGTCTCCCAGTCAAATGACAGAAAATACAATCAGAAGAATGTCAGTGCTATTTACAACTATTCTCCACCACACAACACAACACCTACACCCGATGGACCAGGCAAGAGGGCCTTTGAGTCAGGGTAAATGACATTAGAGATAAACGACATGAAAATGGACATAATTATCCTTTTGAGTCATTGAAACAGACAGATGGAAATAAAACCCTTTGCCTGCAACCTGATGTGCAAGAATATGCAAGGTTAAAGGACATTTAGCCCGGCAAAACAAAAGAGGCCATTTCAGTATCATTTTAGCACAGTTCAGATGAACACACCACTACAAAAATCTTCTCTCTCTCTCTCTCTCTCTCTCTCTCTCTCACACACACACACACACACACAGACACACACTCACATGCAAACACTTACATGCAAATGCACTCATAAGCACACACACACACTTACACACACACAGAGGATATTCCAGTATTATTTTAGTACAGTTCAGATTAACATACCTCTACAGAGAGCTTTTCACACAATAACATACACACACACACACACACACACCTACAAACACTTACACACACACACATACACACACACACTCTTGCCTCTTAACAAACCCCCTATCTTACACACACTCTTAACAAACCCCCTATCGTCTCACCTCTGGTTCGCTGTGGATCTGTGCATCCATCTGTGGGCAGAGGAAGGGGAAGATGCAGACTCGGTCCCCTCGCCGGAGCAGGTACTCTCTCCCACCACTCACCTGCAGCATCTTATCCTGCACCACCTCCCGGGTGATGAGGGCCGCCGCTCGGAGACGCAGAGTCTCACTGATGACGCTGTCTATAATAATCAGCAGTTTAGGAAGACAGACAGACAGATGTGGTAATATATTTACTTGATCGTATTGTTCATACGACATCTTAAAACTGTACATAACTTATATCTTGTATTGTACATCTTCTGTAGACTACATATACTTATCCATTTGTACAGTAATGTATTTATATCTATTGTTAATTCTGTAGCTACAGTACATACTTTACCCGTCTGTATTACTATAGCAAATTGAAGCTGACACCTGTAGAGTATTCACTGTACATACCACTTAATTATCTACCTTCTTCTACTGCTCTCATTTGAACATAACTGCACAATGCTGCTCTTAACAGTACATTGCATATGCTGCTCTTTGCTCTTCTGATTAAATGCTAAACTGCATTTTCTTACCCTGTATTTATACATGCATAATGACAATAAAGTTGAATCTAATCTAATCCAAACCTTAAAGACACCTTATTTGACTTGCCACCTCACAGTATCTCCATAATGTACCCCAAACAGCCTGCATTGTACTGCTAATATGCAAGGGTGGTTATCCAATGGAATTGATAAATAAAAATGATAAGTAAATGTAAGTCTTAGGTAAAAGTCTGCTAAATGCATTCATGCAAATTAATATGTTGTATATCCAAAATCCACCCCCTTCACTACACACAGAACACTGACACACAGTAAATATGATCATTAAGTATATTACAAAAGCAAAATAATCCCTTCTTACCCAAAACAGGAGTGTTCTTTTGCAGGCTGTCCAGTGGATGGCGCTGTTTCTGAAGGTTTCTGATCTCTGTTTTCACAGCACCCATAGCCTCTGGGTGTGTCAGCAAGAAGCCCAACAGCCAGAAGGCAGCTGGGCCTGCGTTGCCCTGGATACATGGAACAAGAGAGACAGGATTGACTACATATTGCTTCAAATGGAATAATAAATAATAAGTCCCTTTTTTGGAGAAAGAAAGTTTGGGCTTAAAGTAAAAGTTTGTATGACACATTTTCCACACTAAACAGTGTGACAAAAAAAAAAAAGTAAATTTAAATTTAAATAATAAAAAAAATGTATACTGTCTTTCAAATGTTGGTCACAAAGCTACATAATGACACTCTTGAAAACGGATCATTCAAAAATATTCTGGTCCACTTTCTCTTTCTTGAAGTACAAACCAGATTCCAAAAAAGTTGGGACACTATACAAATCATGAATAAAAACTGAATGCAATGATGTGGAGGAGCCAATTTCTAATATTTTATTCAGAATAGAACATAAATCACGGAGCAAATGTATAAACTGAGAAAATTGATAATTTTAAGGGAAAAATATGTTGATTCAAAATTTCATGGTGTCAACAAATCCCAAAACAGTAGGGACAAGGCCATTTTCCACTGTGTGGCATCTCCCCTTCTTCTTACAAGAGACGTCTGGGGACCGAGGAGACCAGTTTCTCAAGTTTAGAAATAGGAATGCTTTATGATGCGCTAAATGTTCTCTATAGACAAATCCAGCGAAACACGGAAGTAAAGCACCCCCGCCATTGCTGCGTTCCTCTGCTGCTAAGGAAGTAGCGTCAGAGATGGTGTGTTGGTAGCTTAAGTTCTAGATATCTCAATTTTAGAGTTCTAAAATTGAGCATCATCATGCTCGTAGGGTACTTTCACAGTTACTTTTACAGAACAGCTACTTTTACAGTTAACTGGTTGTGGTAAATAGGCTGTATTTTTTTAAACTTGTGAAGCTTGTGAGCATATTCGCAACACAGCTAATAATAACAGTGTTAATTTTGAACATATCAGCAACACCGCTAGTAACGAAAGCGTTTGGTTTTATTGTAGTCATTATTAATAAACAAAACAATAAATGCATTTTGTTGTCAATGAGTTACTTTAATCAGTAATTATTGTGAAATAACACAGCTAGTACTGACAGCGTCAGGTTTGTAAATATTAGCAACACCGCGAGTAATAACACCATTTGGTTTGATTGTTGCCATTATTGATGACAATAATACATTTTGTTATTTAAAGCCTTCATCGGTAAGTTTAGGCCACTGACTAACGTCCTCTACCCAATGCTCAATTTCCATCGCCATTCAATTTAAAACTGACAATGTCAAAAACCAGCAACCCCAAGAATGACAATCACATCACCGGCAAAATATTACTCCAAAGGAACGCAACGATGGCGGCGCCCACGGAAGGTTCGCTGGATTTGTCTATTGGTGAAAGATCTTGACTGCAGACTGGCCATTTCAGTACCCGGATCCTTCTCCTACGCAGCCATGATGTTGTGATTGATGCAGAATGTGGTCTGACATTATCTTCAGGGTCTTCCCTGAAAGAGATGACGTCTGGATGGGAGCATATGTTGTTCTAGAACCTGAAAATATTTTTCTGCATTGATGGTGCCTTTCCAGACATGCAAGCTGCCCATGCCACACGCACTCATGCAACCCCATACCATCAGAAATGCAGGCTTCTGAACTGAGCACTGATAACAACTTGGGTTGTCCTTGTCCTCTTTTCTCCGGATGACATGGCGTCCCAGATTTCCAAAAAGAACTTCGAATCGTGACTCGTCTGACCACAGAACAGTCTTCCATTTTGCCACACTCCATTTTAAATGATCCCTGGCCCAGTGAAAACGCCTGAGCTTGTGGATCTTGCTTAGAAATGGCTTCTTCTTTGCACTGTAGAGTTTCAGCTGGCAACGGCGGATGGCATGGTGCATTGTGTTCACTGACAATGGTTTCTGGAAGTATTCCTGAGCCCATTCTGTGATTTCCTTTACAGTAGCATTCCTGTTTGTGGTGCAGTGTCGTTTAAGGGCCCGGAGATCACGGGCATCCAGTATGGTTTTACGGCCTTGACCCTTACGCACAGAGATTGTTCCAGATTCTCTGAATCTTCGGATGATGTTATGCACAGTTGATTATGATAACTGCAAAGTCTTTGCAATTTTTTGCTGGGTAACACCTTTCTGATATTGCTCCACTATCTTTCTGCGCAACATTGTGGAAATTGGTGATCCTCTACCCATCTTGGCTTCTGAGAGACACTGCCACTCTGAGAAGCTCTTTTTATACCCAATCAAGTTATCAATTGACCTAATTAGTGTTAATTGGTCTTCCAGCTCTTCGTTATGCTCAAATGTACTTTTTCCAGCCTTATTGCTACTTGTCCCAACTTTTTAGGGATTTGTTGACACCGTAAAATTTTGAATCAACAGATTTTTAATTTAAAATGATACATTTATTCGGATTAAACTTTTGATCTGTCATCTATGTTCTATTACAAATAAAATATTGACATTTGCCATCTCCACATCATTGCATTCAGTTTTTATTCACAATTTGTTTAGTTTTATTCACAATTTATTCACAATTTGGTTTTTTGGAATCCGGTTTGAATGTTTAGTTTTGATTAATTTCAGATACTGTATGTCCATGCATCTAATAATAAAATGAATCATACAGCACAGTGGAGTATTGAGCCAAACAGCTCACCAACATTTACCTTGAGTTTGCAGGGTTGATAAAACACTCTAGGCCAGTGCTCAGATAGCTAAGGCTGTCAGCAGAATGGCTGGCTATTGGTGGCCCATAATATATAATCTTTCTCCCCCACACATATTTCCCTGTCTGGGGATACTTTACGACAGACAGCCGCAGGCACCATCCTTTTTACAAGCGCTCCACTGAATGAGAGATCTGCCATGTAACGCGTCTGGGAGATGCCCTGTGATTTGCGGTCTGTTTTTCAGGAGCCGTGGCCATAAACCACAGCACTCTTGTGTGGATGACAGGCGTACTGCGGCTGGCGTACGTCACATCAACCCTCGGCGGTGCCAAGTCAGGCCACAGAGAGAGAGAGTTGTCTGCTGTGCGGCGGGATTCAATAACACAAAAGCACAAAAACGGGGGGAAACTAGGCCAGCTACGTGAACAATGGACAAAGAGAGAGTGTGGCCATATTTAAGTACACGTGTGTGTTTGCATGTGTATTTGTATGAATGAGTCTTTTTTTGTGTGTGTGCATGCATGTGCATTTTTGTGAATGCATGTGTGTGTGTCTCTGTGTGTGTGTGTGTGTATGTAGGGCAGCAAGATTAACAATGGTCAAAGAGAGAGGCATGTTTAGGTACGTGTTTGTGTGCATGTGTACATGTGTGTGTGTGTGTGTGTGTGTGTGCGTGCATGTGTGTTTTTGTATGTGTGTAGGGCAGCTAGTTGAACAATGGACATGAGTGTGTGGAGTTTGGACATATTTAAGTATATATATATGTGTGTGTGTGTGTGTGTGTGTTTGCATGTGTATGCATGTATGTATGTGTGTGTGTATTGAGTCAACACAAATGAGAACAGCCCCTCTGTACAGGCAGGTAGAAGCGGCAACCGGGTAGGTTTAGCCTGAATCCACTAATCTCCAGGTTACAGTTTCTGCCTGAGGTCCTGCTGGCACTGTGCCACTGTGAGAAATGGCGGCGACAAGGTGGCGCTCTGGTTGCCACTGGAGACCATGGGAATGCGTTGGGCAACTCAACCTGATCTCAGCTCAGGTGTCAACCTCGGGTGGAGCCCGCCAAACATCTCATGGCAAATACTCATCACCACTGAATCACCAGTATACTGCCAAAGACAGGCAGTGTACCATGTGTGTGTGTGTGTGTGTGTGTGTGTGTGTGTGTGTGTGTCTGTGTGTGTGTGTGAGCGTGTGTCCCTTTTTTGTTCTCAGGTGAGAACTTACCACGTACAATGGCAAAACAAAGGGACCGGTTGCCATGGTAATGCGGAATGTGGCAAACGTTACACGTCAGACTGCATCAGAGCAGAAAAAATAAGGTGTTGACTTCAGATTTTGTCATCAGGAAAGAATGTTTGCACAGTTGATGCCTCTCAAAAGCCCTTCTCTCCCATCTACTCTGGAACCTTCCAAGACTCAAGGGCTAGTTAAGGTTTGTTCCCGGACACGGACAAAGACTCATGTTCAATCTGGGCTTTGGAAAACAGCACGAGACATCTGCATGCTGTGGCACTATATAAAGGCAAATTAATATATTCAATGGAATTAAATAGGACTTCCAGGTAGGGCTTTTATCCATGAAGAGCTAGTCCAAAAAAACTCTATAATCAGCCATACTGTAATCATTCTCTTCTGTCACACTCTGTTTACCTACAATGTATTCCTTCGAATACGCTGATATTAACATTCGTACAAAGACAGAAGTACAGTATGTGTGTGTGAGTGTATGTGTGAGTGAGTGTCTGTGTGTGTGTGTAAGAGAGAGGCTTTCAGAATCACTGAGCTTGAACCTGTAGTCATTTGAGTGAACCGTGATAAGAAGGAGCCTGGGACATTGGGTAGTGCCTGTTTAGTTAGTTTGCAGACTGGCTGCAACAATCAAAGAGGAAGTGCAAATGTGTGTGTGCGCGCATGTGTGTGTGTGAGAGAGAGAAAGAGAGAGAGAGCATGAGCATGTGTGAATATGTGCGTGCATGCCAGCTCTGCCACTCCTTTTGGCACTTAAAGTGTGTAAAGAAAGAGAAAGAGGAGAGAGAGAGAGAGAGAGAGAGAGAGAGAAAGAGAGAGAAAGACAGAATGAGGGAGAAAGACAATGAGAAGAAATGGCAGATATAAAGTGAGATAAACAGTAAGAAACAGATAGAGAGAGAGCAAGGAAGACACAGAGAGAAAGATGAGTATGAGAAAGAGAATGAGTGAGTATCCCTAGTCAACTCACCTGAGTGACCCACAGCTGGAGCAGCATGGCTCTCCTCTGGCTCTCTTGCGCCACCTTCTGGCTCTGCAGGTACTGCAGGTAGCTGTGCTGCCAGGTGTTCCTCTGAGCCCCACCAGACCCCCTGTGCAGCCAATGGGCACTCAGCAGCTCCCATAGACGCTCCTGGGCACAGATGGCTACTCGCTGCTCCTCTGGCAACACAGACACACACACACACACACACACACACACACACACACACACATGCATAGACACAGACACACGCACATGCACAGACAAACACACACATACGGACACACACACAAACATTTTCAAGTAAATAAAATATTAAAACAGAAATCCTGACACATCAGTATGACAGAAATAGGTAAGACAGAAATACTTCAACACTAAAGTATTTAAGCCTTATTTGAGGCAACAGCAATTTCAAAAAGCATAAACTCCTCAGAAATATCTCTAAGAGCATTTAAAGATGTTGTCAGGGTTACATGTGTGACACTACAGTATTGAACAAACCCACAGATACATTCCCCATGACAAATTGGAATGTTTTGATGATATTCTGGCGACAGGCCAAAAAAAATCCAAACAAAACCCAAACAAAATAAACAAGCTTCACATCTAGCTGTGGTCAAAAGGGTCAGTTATAGGTTATAGTGGGTGTAAAGTGACTGTGAAACATGAACATCTTTAAGCTCCAAAAAAAGTCCAGTTGTAATACACTGTATTCAGAATATCCTTTAGGAACCTACCTTTATTTATAGTCAAACGAGCTAGTTTGGTGAGGAGCCCATCAAACTTGCGAAATTCTTCATAGACTGTGTTCAGTTGGGTGATGTCACTCTTATCAACCTCAAATAAGGTGAGGTAACCAGCTCTGTAGAGGTGGCACAGAGAGCGAGTGTTGACAAAAACACACACCTACATACACACACACACACACACTCAAGTGCGTGCACACACATACAGTACATACACACACACACACAAACTGCATTTTGTTACTCTGTATTTAAACATGTGTAATGACAATAAAGTTGAAACCAATCTTACCTAGTCTAAACACGTGTTTTTACTCTTTCATTTCTCATATATTTTTCTTGATGCAAATGCATATAAATGCCTCAAAAATAAAGCTCTTCATAGACTGGTGTAACACTAGTGTAACAAAAAGTCTATGTTATCCAGTATGGACTGCTCAGAGCAGAAATGTGTTACTATAAGACAGTTCCACACAATTGGTTATTCTATATGGTTACACAGAGTTGCTACTGCAGCCTCCCTAACCCCTTCCCCTAACCCTCACAACTAATGACCTGCACCTGTTCCCTGCTGGCCCAATCAACAGCCCTTGCTAAACCTCTCTCTGACCAGCCCTTATCTGGCCTTTTACTGGACAATGCAGACTTTCTCTGTGTGCACTAACTTCCTGGGGAAAAAAACCTTTTCCAAGTTAATTTTGTGATTTCTGAGTGTTAGCCTCGACATGTGTTTGGCTTTTGAACTGTCTCTAGTTCTTGGCAAATGTAGGCTACTGTACATAACCCACTCTGACTGAGCATTCAGTCTTCTGACTGCACACCTGCACTCATACAGTATCTTAGGCAAACTGAACACGAATCTACTTTCTCTAACTCTCAAACATTGCCTGGGGGGAGAGGCAGTCAGACAAATGAATGTTTGTGGTTAAAAGTATTCCAAGTCTATGATCAACACAGAAGTAACACAATTTGATGCAACTGAAAACTCATACCCTATCAGCCTACTATCCTATTTTAATTTTCAATCATGTTTTAAATGAGGGGGAGGGTGGGGGTATTTTTTGCTGAAGTTTGTCCTAATTATTATGTTTTTGGCTAGGACTGCTTGGATGAGACAGACCATACTATACTGTTAAACTGTACTGGGGTGCATTTCTCAAGCCATGGTTGCTATAGTTAATAATGACATTTCTCATTGTAACAGTCTTTGGAAACACAGCTGTGGTTGGTGGTCTCACCTGAAGAGCAGACTGTAGCAGAAGCTGAAGAGTCCATCCTGCCTCCACTGTTCTGGGTTCTGTGCCATCTCTGTGGTGTTGAAGAGCAGCTGGAGGTTGTTCTGCATGGACTCACACATCTGCATCAGATTCTGTCCCTGGAAGTGCCTGGGGTGAGCAAGTCACACACACAAGCACACACACCAGAAAGACATCAGCAAAGTGACTCATGGTTTTTGAAATTTGATCTCTCATCCATTCCTTTACCCCTGCAAGGTTTCAAAACACCAACCGACAACAATGAAGTTTTTTTATCTCTTGGTTCCTGAAACACCTTTTCAGTCTACTACAGCTTATCAGACAGAGCATCTGTCAGACACATACTGTTTCATCCAAGCTTTCTCAGACACTGGCTCATGATTTGGCAAGTTCAGACTGAACATCCTCTGCATGAGCACTTGGGCATGGTGCTTGAAGTCAAGCGAATTTGTGTCCGATATCACAGCATTATAAGCGTTGGGATCCAGAAGAACGGTGACGTAGTTTCCAGCAACTCGTACCTGTGGGCGAAAAGATGCACTCAAATATGTAAATTCAAAATTTGAATGTGCAAATTATGGAGTGTTACAATGTATGAATGTAGGCTATTGAAGACCCAATACGGCTAAAAAAAAGACTAAAGTTCAGTGGGGTAATATCATCAAACATTAGGCGTATTTGGTTCAGAGTGTGCCAACAGAGACATAAATGTAAAGAATTTTCGAAGTGATTTTAGGGCATTCTATATGGCTAACAAAAGAACAAATAGGCTGTATTTCATTCTTATTGTGTAAAAATTAGGTGTGCGCGTGATCATTAGCCTACCGTGAAAATATCACCATGCTTCTTCTTCATTCGCGTCAAAAACCTCGCTGCATCTCTACCAAAGTCAAGGGCATGCCCAAGCCAGGGGATGTACCCTTTGTCTAGAGGTGGCTCTGTCTTCTGTCTGAGAAACAAAACAAACTATTCTCTAAGTCTATCGAGATAATGAACAAACTCTCCTAAGAGTCATTTACCTCTATCGATAACCTAGTTAGATAGTGAAACTAAACCCAAAAATGGTTTACCTGGAGCGACTGGAGTATTGTAGAGCTACCATTGCAACTATCCCGAAAAACAGTAATATTGCAGTCCATAACATGACTACGCTCTGCCAATAGGTTGTACTCAGTGTATTGACAGCTGTATATAACTGCCAACTTTGGCTGACGCCACAGTTTATAAAAGTTTCTTATGCGTCACGTCACTCTACGACACGGCATAGGCGTATAGGAAGTTTCACGTCGTCACTCGTCAAATGTTTAGGGAACTTGAGGAAGGTAACACTTTTCAAAATCGCTGTCTACTGAGTCATTGCATTCATCCTGCGTAGCGTCTTATGTCTTCAAGATTATCTGAATTAGTTGAAGCTCATAGTTTCGATGTGCACATGTGACTAGTGAGAAGTGACTAGTCTAATCCTATGACTATTTTTTTATTCAAATTTAGGAGGCAATTTAACAGAAGCTTCATTTTGTGACAAAAATCTATTTGCTGTTGAAGGTTATGTAACATTGATCAGCTTTGACATGACATGACTTAATAAGTTTGAGACCTAGTAGCCTTGTCTAATTTCTAATTAAAGTATTGTGTAAAGGGCCACCACCCGGATCCTATATGCCTACTATTATGGACTTTTATATTTTCCCACGCCTGAAAACGTTTATCAGATAAAACTGTCATCCTGTCAACTGTCAAATGTCATCCTGTGGCACGGGCATGTCTTTTTTAGACAGAATTCTTAAGACTCCTGCAATTATGAGACTAAATCATAGCTGACATCAAAATAGGATTGCATTCAACAAACGGAGCAACAGTCGAGTTTTACTAGTCTGACCAACTTGTTTAGCCTAGATTGTAGACATTAGGTGTAAAATCCCAGTGACAACAATTATCAACGGAACAAAACAAATCTCACTTGCTTTATTCAGTTTTAATGACCACACTTAGCATTATTTAAGACCTTCTGTTTTTTTGTGTCATGTTGTGTGTTGGTTATTTATCTACTTTTAGAGGTGGATGTACTGCCTTCGACTTCAAGTGTTCCGTGAAGTGGCGATAGGTGGCAGTAGTGGAACATACAGTTGGCTGGATCTCTAGTGGCCCGGGCCTACTGACGTGCTGACGGAGGCAGGGAGTGAGAACAAAGCGTGTTAAAACACGAGGCCAGATGGGAATGCCACCCAAGCAGCAATTATCATGGCCTCCATCTGCCTGTCACACTGCCAGACTAGTTCAAAGGCCAATTGCCAGCTGATTAGTCGACATCAATGGTGGATCAAAATCAATGCAACAAGTGCACTGAGGGACATTTTAGTTTCCCACCAAGTGTGAGAGGTCCCTGTCCCCTGACCCAAATGGGGTGAGAGCTCAAGTCTCAAGTGCTTGTGTTGACACCTGACGGATCTAGTTAGTCTAATGCTGCTAGTGAGTTTTTTTCTGCTTTTGCTCAGGTTAAGGAGAGGTGAAATTCATTGTGACCTTGTTGTTTGTCACCGAAGTTCCAACTCTCCTTTTCCCACTCTTCCACTGGAAGTTCAGGCCTGAATTGAAGACCGCCCTTTTGGCCTTAGAGTATTGGTCCTGGTGGCAGGCTGGAGCCTTGCATGGTAATCCCCTCCACTGGTGTGTGAATGGGTGTGTGATTGGGTGAATGTCATTGCAGGCGGCGCGTGGAGACGCAGCGGCCTCTGGCTCTCCTGACCGTGCGCATCACTGTGGGATAGCTAGAAATGTAATTTCGATAAAAAAAAACATAATGTACTGAACCGACTTGGTGCCTTTAGTTGTTTTGTTATCTATAAACTGAATGCCATGACGGAAGTGTGGAAGGATTTCTGAAGTAAAATTAAATATATTCAGTGTTTTCTGTAAGGCAAACAAATAGGCAAAGGGCAAGCAGGAACATGGCACGACATTTTTGAATATTATGTGAATTAATGAAAACATAAAAAGTCCAGTTTATAGAAATATTCAGAGTTTTTGTTTGGTAAAAGCACCTTTGCCAGTATTGACTGTCCCAAGGGTTCTTCAAGATTTCTAGAGCACAGCTTTCTGTTGAAAGTTCAGACCTTGTCCCTGATGACTCAGTCTGGCTGGACAGGGAAGTGAGGAAGTTTTGGTTGTTCGAAATTTCCCTTATTTTGATGGCTTTAAGATGTTACTGCCTCTTGAGCACTTGAAATGAGCTTGTACACATACTGAGAACAGTGTCTCCTGTCTCCTAGGTGTTCAGCCTGCTTTTTCATCTCTTTCTCTTTTCTCTGTGTCATGTCAACATTGAGCCTTTGGGAGATATGTGTACCCTACAGTATGTTAGGGGTCCCCAACCTTTTTTCTTCAGCGAGCTACTTTGACAAAATCAACATGGCCGAGAACCACTCTAGTATTTTACATTGGGAAACAGTTATTCATAGTGCTTGAGATCAGTTTTAGGCTATTATGCTAAATATTTTTACCCATTTAGTGCAAAGTCATCTAAAGTGTCATTTAATTTGGAGAGAATAGCTTATGACCTGGGAAATGCTGTTTTTCTACCACACAGGGCAGAATGTTTGCATTTGATTTCATTTTTTTTAACCTTATCTGGCTATGTTATGACATTCACATTTACTATGGCTCTTCTTAAACAGGGCTTCCGAGCTACCTGTAGGAGAGCTCTGCTCTACAGTATGTAATGTTCATTTGCCAAAGGCTCAGTATAACTGTATGCAATGTAATGTTCTGTATTGACTCCCAAATATTTCTAGTAATTTCAAGGCACAGGTGGCCTTCAGGCAGATTGTGCAGGAATTGTTTATCTATGTACCCTGATGCTCGGCTAAAAAAATGAATTTGGTCTGGATGTCCAGAACAGTGAGCAATTTTAGCTAGCTGGCTGTATCCTCAGGCAACAGCACATCAAGCTCAGAGCCATGCAGAGTCTCTGGGCGAAGCTCAATTCAATGACAACAGAGCAGCACTGTTTTTGGTAAACAATGAAGATGCTGTGATTAGAATTTACACTATCCAGCCATGTAATGAAGATGATATGATAATATGTGAAATGCATCTGTTGGTACCATGCTACCCTGTGGATATGGTAGGTCCATCACTCAATGCAGAACAGTTATCCTGCTCAAACATGGCACAGATGGGTCTTTTCAAAGTCCAGCTTTATTATAAGATGTTATCAAAACTGACATTATGAATTGCATGAAATGATCGGAACTCCAGTAGAGTCAATATTGGTCTGATATCATTAGTATCAGACCCTACCTCTGTTTCAAAGTCAGTTCACATTTACTTTTCGAAATACCTACTGTATTGAAGCTCTTACAAGATATCGCATCTTATAATCGATAAACACACTGTCACTGGGTAATTAATAGGCCTATTGAATGTTAATTAAATACCAGTGTTCAAAGACCAAAGGCTTTTAATCATGTAAATATCTGGTGCTTTACCAGATGCCCGGCTACATGGAAAGACCCTCATGAGGAGAGAATAATGATGGCCTGTGCTGGACGAAAGAAGAAGTTTCGGAATCAATAAAAACGAGATGCTGATAGAGCCTGAAAAGAATCCACATCTGATCTCCAGTCAATATCCAATTTCCTGTGGTTTGCCCCCACAGAGCCGTGGCCATTCTTCCTTAGAGCTTCTTTGCTGGATCTGAATCGCACTGTCCAGCGTTCTCTTGGAGGGAAAGAGAGTGAGTGAGTAAACTTCATCCATGCTTTGGTTAGTCTCGTTTTGGGCAAATCCAATGTTTGTGTATTGTTGCACAAAACACTTCATTTAAAGGTACACCAGGCAATGTTTTTTTTTCTTTGGTTAATTTAACCGTTTTAAAGTCACTTCAATGACCGAGGCTGATGAAGGCTATGTTGGCCGTCTCTAGTGTAGATGCCAAGGTTATTACACTCGTAAAATCAAAAACACTTAGTCTGAGGAAACAAACTCAAAACCGAATGAAAACGAAATCACATTTATTACCGGCTTGTCAGTCAACGTCACGCACAAGAATGAGAGTGATCTTCGCTGGTTCCTGTTCTTTGG
Source organism: Limnothrissa miodon (assembly GCA_017657215.1). Lineage (NCBI taxonomy): Eukaryota > Metazoa > Chordata > Actinopteri > Clupeiformes > Clupeidae > Limnothrissa > Limnothrissa miodon. Next base: position 379,519 of record JAGFZM010000079.1, on the reverse strand, counting down.
TTTGCAAGAGAACATCAGCTACTCTAGGGGGAGCTCTGGAGATTAAAAAAAAAAAACACAAGCTTGTCTGGTATGCCTTTAATCAAGAAAGTTTATTGTCACCTAGATCAATTCTACATGTGTTAAAAAATGATGTATGTTGGTTATTGTGCATAAAAAAGGAGGGGGGTTGTAGAATGGGGCAAAAAAATCAAGTGTGGGAGGGGGGACTAAGGGCTGCAGGGAGATGGAGAGAGAGTGGGTATGTGAGGGTTATCAATGGTATGGAGAAAGGCAACAGCGTATTTGTGTGTGTGTGTGTGTGTGTTAAAACAACACTTTATTCCTTTAAAAGTAAAACTGCACATTCGAAGTCAAAGTAACCAAAATCAAAAAAACAAAAACAAAAAAAGGGACACCAGGGGTTGGGGGATTGAAGGGTTGAGGAGGCGGTACTGGCAGAGGGGTCCATTTTTTAATGATGTTTGGGGGGCCCAACATTGTCATCTGCGATGGGGCCCAACATTTTTAGGGGTGTCCCTGTATAATGCCTGTTTTAACCAGAACAGACTACACATTGACTCCCTCCCTAACATGTCTGTATAAGTGTACCTATGCAGCAGCCATGTCACCCAACCACAGTGGGTTCAGACGATGAAAGCGGGCAATACCTACAGTGTATTGTGGGAGGTGGAGTTTAGCCATATGGCCTGGTGGAGGCTGCAGACACCTGGGCTTAATAAGGTTAATGACTAATGTGATATAAGGGGGGTTGGTTGTGAGCAAACGGGAGCTAGGGACAGAATTGGACTGCTGAGCTCGGAGCCACAGAGCTGTCGTGCCGGGACGTGGGTGATAAGTTTCCGCTCTTGTGATGCCGTGACGGGTAACGGTTGATTTAAAACTGTTTGCGCGACCGCGGGGCTGTGTTCTTTGTCTGGTGAATCCCACGTCCGGCAGCAGTACCGAAGAGGCCAGCAGTCATTGGGTATTTGGACATTGTGTGTTCTTTAGCGGGGGAGTTTGTACTCACTCCCCCGACATATCTGTATGAATGCGTGAATGTCTGGGGGGGTACGCGACTTCTATTTGGTATGTACTGTAGGCCTATTCCACTCTCGTGCTGTGACTGAGACAGGGGGTAATATACATCAGCTTGGAGAATTTTGCGGTGTTTAACATTTCTTGAACTGGTTGAATTCTACTGTTTGGGATGTGTATTTTACTGTGTGAATTGTACTGAAGTGTAATGAACTGATGAACTGCATTATTTATTGCGCTTTTGGCACGTGTGAACCTCACCTGCATATTTATTACTGATCTATATAGCCAACCTAGTCTTGTGTATACAGCTTGTTATGCCAAACTATTTACTAAAATAGCACATAGGACTTTACTTCTATTACCTTTTAGAGTCATGGTCTGGCCCCCTCAGGGTTTTAACCATATTTTGTGAAATAAACCTTCTCTTTATTATACTTGTGGCTGTTTCCTGATTCAGTGCCCTATGGAGATTTTGTAGAGTTGGGAGCCTGTGGGGGTAACTGGCTACATTGGGTTAAATTTGTAACCTTACAGTTAGCTTCAAGGGCTGTCTTAATCGCATCTTACATGTAGGTATCCATGCATACTTAATTAGATCCTTCTAGAATGACTTAATTAAATGTTGATTAAGACATTGCAAAAATAAGGGGCAGAAGCGGGGGCAGGTATCTAGCCAGAAATCTATCTAAAAAAATATCCTGAAATCTTATCACAAAAATCCTATCAATCTCTGCTTGATAATTATAGAAGTGAAACTTAGTTTTTGCCTACCTTAGAAGCAGTGACCCTAATCAAGGACGGCACCACTCAGTGCTTCTGCTGAATATCGCATTTCATTCTAGCAAAATTACGGATCTTTCCGTTAGACAAAATTTCTCAGACAACATTTAGCAGGGCAATCGGCAAGCAGAGGGCTCTGATATGTCCCAAATCATTCACAGGCTCACAGGAAGTATCTGCCTATTGGGTAAGAAGTGGACACCAGTTGAGGAATGCCAGGTGCGTTACGTAGACTGAGAGACAAACTGACAAATTCAGTTTCAACTTCCTAATATTCAGTGCAGAGTACTGTTGTAGTTGTAGTGTATGTTCAAAGGCCCAGATGAATCAGAGCAGAGACCTCCTTCCTTTTAGTGTGTCATTGAGGAGCTGGATGGCTCTGGGGACCTATGCAGCCTATTTTGTTTGGCAAAATTTGCAAGCACTGCCATATTTGGATGGCCTAGACTCACCTGAAAAAAAAGATATAGCATGTGCAGATGATCCCTAATGACTGATAAAAGCTTGAAAGTAAAGGGGAAGGGAAGTTACCCTGAAAATAGCCTAGAGAAATCTAGAGAGCTCATAGAATTCACAGTGACTTAGAAACAGTAGGCTTTATATACATTAGTGTGTGTGTGTGTGTGTGTGTGTGTATTAAAACAACACTACAATCCTTCAAAAGTAAAACTGCACATTCAAAGTGAAAGTAACAACAAAACCTGTTGTGGGATCATGGAGAGAAAGCCATTCGCCCTGACCTTCCTTTCCTTATAACCTGCATGTAATGCAGTATCTCTCTTTTTTCTCTCTCTTTGTCTCCTCTTTCTCTATCCCTCTCTCTCTTTCTCGGTCCTCTCTTGTCTCTCTTCTTCTCTCTCTTGTACTCTTTCATTCTCTCTCTCCTCTCTCTCTTACTGTATCTCTTGTTCACTCTCTTTCTTTCTCTCTTTCCCCCCCCCCCCCCCCCTATATCTCTGTGTGTCCTCTCTCCTTCTCCCCTCTCTCTCTCTCCCTCTCTCCTCTCTCTCTCTGCCCTTTGTGATAAATCAATGGGGAGAGGACAAGGCAAGGCAGTTTTATTTATAAAGCGCATTTCATACACAAATGCAACTCAATGTGCTGTACAGACACCAAAACAAAGCACAACACAAGGCAGGAAGTAAAAGCACACACAAAACAGATAAAACAGTTCAGAGATAGCATTAATAAGAGCACAAATTAAAATTTGAAAATTACAAGTGCAAGCAAAGAACAAAAAACATGAATAAATAGATAATAAAAAGGAAAATAAATATAAATATATGTGTTAAAAATGATCATTAAAAGAAAATTAATAAAAAGATGAATAAATATATAATAAAAAAAGGAAAATAAATATAAATATATGTGGTAAAATGATCATTAAAAGAAAATAAATAATAAAACAAAATAAATAAATAACTCGATAAATAAAATCAGGTGGCATTAGGAGTGAGTGTCAGAAAATTATTTGTAAAAGTCTGGATTTAAAACTGTCAACAGTAGGTGCATTTTTTAATATTCTCTGGAAGTCGTTTCCATAGCTGCACAGCATAGTAGGAGAAAGCTGCTTCACCACTTTTTGTTCTGACAGTGGGTCTGACCAACAAATTCTTTTCCACAGACCTTAGAGACCTCAGTGGAGTGAATTTCTGACACATGTCTAAAATATAAACAGGTCCTTTGCCATTCATAGATTTAAATAGAAGTAACAGTGCTTTAAAATAAATTCTAAAACTCACAGGAAGCCAGTGCAGGGATTTAAAAATTAGAGTAATATGGTCAGTTCTTTTTGTTCTTGTAAGGACCCTAGCAGCTGCATTTTGTATGAGTTGAAGGGGCTTAGTGGTCTTTTTGGGTAGGCCTGTTAAGAGGCCATTATAGTCAACTCTACTTGAAATGAAATGAAATTAATGTTTTTCAAGGTCCTTACTTGACATTAGGTCTCTTAGCTCAGAGATGTTTTTTAAATGATAGTATGCTGATTTAGAGATTGATATGATGTGACTGCTGAAGTTAAGGTCACTATCAATGATGACTCCAAGGTTTTTAACAGTCTCTTTGGCTGTGAACCCCTTTACTTTAGGCGCAGTGGCAACCTTTGATCTTTTCTCCTTGTTTACAAATTTGATCACTTCAGTCTTGTCTTTGTTTAACTGTAGAAAATTAAAGGACATCCAGTTGTTTATCTGGTCTATACACTGATAGAGGCCTTCAAGGGGGGTATAGTCATCAGGGGAAAGTGCAATGTAGATTTGGGTGTCGTCAGCATAGCTATGGTAAGAAATTGAGTTGTTAGTGATAATCTGACCAAGTGGGAGCATATAAGCCTACTTGCACTTTTTTTTACTTAACATTACCTTAATGTTTAGAACTGTTTTTGTTGTGCCTCTGCACTTTATTGTTGTCAACATCCACGCATGGGACAAGTGTGAAACGTAATTTCGATTCCTTTGTATGTCAAGTACATTTGAAGAAATTCACAAATAAAACTGACTTTGACTTTGATATATAGGTTGAATAGTAAAGCCCCGTCCACACGCGTCGCTACTCGCTGAGCGATAAAAGTCAGTAGAATGTCATTGTGTTTCAGCGATGGAAGACCTGGACAGGCGAGGAGAGTACAAGCGATGCGATGTGGGCGGATTCCGAGATGAAATTATTTTAACTTTTGCGCGATGCGAGTAAGCGATTACCAATCAGAATTCGGGATGCAGATTATTGACAGGTGAAATGAACAAAGCGTCCTATGAGCACGGGCGTTTGAAAACCGTTAAAAAGTGTCTCTGCGAGTGGTGAGTGAGCGAGTAGGCGAGTAGCGAGTAACTAGTAGCGACGTATGTGGACGGGGCTTAAGGGTCCAAGTATAGACCCCTGGGGGACTCCACAGGTCAGGGGCATTGGTGTTGAAGTATGGGTGCCCATGGCGACAAGGAAGCTTCTATCTTCTAAGTAGGATTTTAGCCGCTTAATCACTATACCAGTAAACCCAACCCAATGTTCCAGTTGGTGTAGTAGTATGCCATGATCAACAGTGTCGGAGGCATCACTGAGATCCAGTAGCACCAGAACTGATGTTTATCCTGCATCAGTATTAAGACGGATGCCATTTACAACCTTAATAAGAGCAGTCTCAGTACTGTGATAGGCTCTAAAGCCAGACTGAAATTTATCACAACAATTATTTGAGGACAAAAACACAGGTAGTTGATTGAAAACTATTTTTTCTTCCCAACAAATGGCCGATTGGATATTGGCCTATAGTTGTTAAGAACTGATCCAGGTTATTATTTTTCAGTAGTGGTTTTACAACTGCTAGCTTTAGTAATTTAGGGAAAGGGCCGTTCTCCAAAGAAGAGTTTATAATGTGGAGCAGATCTAGTGCTACAAGGTGGAGAACAGATTTCAAGAAGCTGGTTGGCAAAATGTCCAGTTCACGTGGAAGAGCTGAGGTCTTGGACAGTTTTCACCAGTGCCTCGTAATCAATAGAGTTAAATGTTGACATACAGTATGGCATACTCTTTGATGATATAGGCTCTAGTTGTTGGGCTGTCTGCAACTGTGTTGTTATATTTATTCTGATGTTATCGATTTTACCTCTAAAACAGCATGCAAACTCATTGCATTTGTCGGTTGTGAGAAGCTCAGGTGCTAGTTGTGATTTGGGGTTTGTTAACTTTTCAACTGTGGGAAAGAGCACACGAGCATTGTTCAAATTCTTGTTTATAATTTCAGAGAAAAAATATTGCCTTGCAAATTTCAAGATTATAGTTGTTAAAGAGCCCATAGAATGCGAAACCACATTTACCTTGTTATTGTTGAATTAAGGTAGCTTAAGGTATCCAACGGACCACACCGACACTCCCAACACCATCTTCCGCCTCCTTCTATATGTAAATTTCAGGCTAGAATTTGCCGGGCTGAAAAAAAACAATCTGAAACTAGTGCTCGGTGTACGTAGACAGTGCAAAGCTACACCTCCTCCATTACATTGTCCAATCCAAAAAGCTCTAGCTCTAGAATCTTTGGTCCAATCAAAATTGTTTGTAACAGTCTCTTGTCCAGCCCCCTGTTGCTTCGGAGGTAGGCTATAAACGCACTGTAGTCTATGTAGGCTAATAGCTAGCTAACATTGAGAACGGCAAACGGCTCTATGAAAAATAAGTGCTGTTGTTGAATTTGTGTTTGAAATAAGTGCATGTTGAATTTCTGTTTAACTGGAGAACATACGAAAAAAATGTCAGCACGCACGTGTAACGTTCCAGGATGTACTGGGCTGGGGTTGTCCGGAATTTGTACTACCTTCCTCAAGAACCTCGCATTCAACGGGAGTAGATGATTTTTATCTACAACCACAAGATTGGCCGTTTGCTCTGGTCAATTCACCTCATTTTGTTTCGCCAACCTCGGATCTGTATCAATCCGGCTTTTCACGAACACTACGCCTGAAACCAGGATCTATTTCAATATTCTCCAACAACAACCGATTCTGCCGGTAGGTAACCACGCTAGAATTCAGTGTTTTTTTGGTCGCCATAACCATAGCATTATAGACTGGTATTTCTATGGCCTTAACAGTTTGCCTACTTGAAAAGTTGTTGCACACTCGGTCACTAAAGTCTTGCTAGCAAGCATAACAACAGATACTAATGTCGCATTTCCCCCAGGCTTCTGTGCTTATATAGCCCCAGTGTTGCATTTCCATTACCAAGTTTTTAACACCGGGGTTTTAGGTGGAATGTTTACTATACAAACGTAATAGCCTACGTTAATTTCCCGGTAAAGATGCATATCGCCGTCTATCATAGCATTTCATAACCTCAGACATTAGTGCTGAAACTAAAACGTAGCCTATGCCTACATAATATTAAATTGTAAATGGTTCTGCATAACGTTGTCATAAAGGCTGACATCCTATTGCGTGTTTATTTAGCTCAGATAGTTAACCAATTTTCTGCTGAGAAACAGACCTGGTGCTTGCTTGTAGTGTATGGCGCAAACACAGCGCGATATAAATTAAAACGGTAAGGGGAGCAATAAAACTGTAATCTGCATACAGTCTATATAGCCTACAGTTGGGGTCAGACTTGGATTTTTTTGTAGCGGTAGCAGTAGACTACCTTCAAGCTAAATTTCCCCTTCACCTAAGATTCACTGACCTATCCTTGTGCGTCCTGAGATTCCTTGATGAAGTTCGAAGTTGTTGAGCCAGCATCGTTTATCTTTGGGCCAGAGTTCTTGCAAGTGGCTGTTCACTTCTTTAGTCTGCCTTAAGTTCTTAAAAACAAATGTCATTATACTACAAATTGAGCAGCTCTTATTTGACGTTAGGCTCCATCTGGGGCTACCGTTGCAGCATATTGACCTGCTACTTGCTTAGGCGCAAATGTAGCGCGATAAAATAGAACGGTATGTTAAAAGGGGAACGATAAAACGTTTACGGACACTATCGTGTCCTCGGTTCTCTGAACTTGAGAAGTGAATACAGTCTGTATAGCCTACAGTTGGGGTCAGATGTAGTTGATTTTGTTTTCTAGCAGTAACGTTAAGAGTGTCAGTGAAACTAGGGAGCCAATTTGCTTCAGCGAAAAAACAGCCAATAGGCCTCACAATGAACTAGCCAATCAGCGCCACGGGGCGGGAAAGGGTGGGAAATACGAAAATTTTTAATGAGTATACATTTCTGAGCATGGAATAGACGGCCTAGAAATGCTCCTGGGTCTTTTTCAGCCGCACAAATTTGAATACACAATTATTGAGGCTCAAAGAACATTTTATGATGGTCAAAAAATGCATTCTATGGGCTCTTTAAGCGTTCCTTTATATATTGGATTGGATTGGATTTTGTTTCCATGGGGATTCCTTATTATCCACAACTCTTTTAAACTTTAATGGTGCAATATTGTCCATAATTAGTGTCATTCTAGTATTAAAATTGGCCTGTAAGTCATCTGCAGAGTCAGATGGTTCAATTGGGGACTGTGAGAGTGCTTGCTCAAACAGGGCACCTGAATATTCGTTTATGACTCTTCTTGCAATGGGCATGGACTTGTTATGCAGGTGAAGGCGAATGCTGACATCACAGAAAATGCAGAAATGATCTGACAAAGCCAGGTCCTTCACATTTGATGACAAAGTGACACCCTTTGTGACGACTAGGTCAAGTGTATCACTTGTGAGTGAGTTGGTACATGGATATGTTGGGACAGATCAAAAGTGTCTATGAGTGTAAGTAGTTCCATGGCATGAGTATTTTCTGTATTGTCCATATGAAAATTAAAATCACCAGATATAAAAAGACAGACAAACTCCAAACAAACAGTTGTGAATAGTTCAGCAAATTCTTCAAGAAAGTCTTTAGCTGAGTGTTTTGGTGGTCTATAGACAGTTAAAAGTAAAATGTTTGGAGAACCTTTAAGGAGTGTACACAAATACTCAAAAGATACAAACTCTGTGTGCATTGCAAAGAGGCACGAAACAATTTTGATACACCTCCTCCCCTAGTTGCTCTTGTCACACTCATGAATTTATAATCTGTGGGAGCTGTTTCAATGAGTGTGGCAGTACTGTTTGAGTCATTTAACCATGTTTCAGTCAATAGCATAAAGTCCAGGTCATAAGAGGAGATAAGGTCATTTATCAAAAATGACTTGTATACAAGTGATCTAGTGTTCAACAGTGCCAACTTAACAATTCGTGTGGGGGCAGTTACTTTGGCGCTCATTTGCAGCTGAGCTGAGGTTTAAAACATTTGCTTTGCGAGCAGAGCGTGTTAAAAACTGTCTGTGTCTGATCAACACGGGGATATATGATATCGAGTGAGTGGGTAATCTCTGATGGATGCAGCAGGGGGAGCTACCATTCTTGGTTGTTTGGGGAAATTAAGTAGCTGCATTGTCGTTCAGTCAATTAGTTCTGGGACGACAGCGTTGGGTGAGCTGAACAGCATACTGCACGCAGAGAATTTTCAATATGGGGAGAACGATCTCAGAATCCTTCTGGGTGGTACTGCAACGACAGGGTGCTCCTGAGCAAGTGAATGTTACACGGAAAGCCGCCCATCCTATGAAAAGCAGAAAGGACATGAGTGACTTTTCATTTGATTTCTAGTGGAAAATCTATACTCATGTGGCCCATGTGGTTTGGATGGATTTCATCCTAGTTGAGAAGAGTTTCTTTGTGCCAAAACAGGTGCACACATGCGTACAGATGCTATGATAACTCCTAATCACGGCCAGACAGAAACCCTTTCAAAGCATCGCAGATGTAATTAATAGATAGCGGAGGAGAGCTCACTTATTGAAGCCCCTCCGTGCTGCACTGTGACTGCACTGCAAAGAGGACACACGTTACTCTGGTTTCTCCTACCACGGTGCCACGTATGTGATTTACATTCAACTTCATTTGAGCAGTTCATTTGCACAAACAGATAAGCTAATGTTAATTAGTACTGAGATTAGTGAATTCATAATTAGGTATTACTGTAATCTAAGCAAACTAAAACAGAGTTGTTTTGTCGAGTGGGATTTATTTAGTATTCCCAGGTAATATGGATATAAGGATTCAATGAAAAACAAATAGTCCCTCACATTGAAAACTCCCAACTCTTTATGCCTGAGAAGGACCCAGCTGGGTCAAAACATTGCTTCGCCAACGTTTCCTTTTTCATTGATGTTTTTTTTTTTTTTTGTCCTCGACCTGGCCTCAGTAAGGTGGGATGTGCATGGATATTTGGTCAAATATTACCTGGAACACACAATTTAGGACAAAGACCCTTTTAAGGTTGAAACGTTGCTCATAATAAAAAATATGTTTTTTTGGGGGAGCATCGTAAACAGTGTGCAGGCCTTATTTCTTCCTATGCATTTGATCCTTGGACCTAGCACCTGTGAAAAACTCTTTTGGATGTGCGGACCCTTTCCCTCAAAACACACCACCAACCAGGAAACTTTGTAATCCTGTTTATTACAGAGTACAATACCAAATTTGGATGGGATGCCCACGTATGCCACCCACCCCAAATAGCCTTGTACCCTCATGCCCTCACAAAACCAATGAATTTCAAAATTCCATTTTCAAACTCTAAACAATAGCTGTGAAGCTAATAAAGGCTCCGTAGAGTAATAACGGCTTTTTCGCAAAGCTCTAGTGTAAGACGTAGACCTGCTTGGATGGATTACAACTAGTCCCAGACTAAAAACTTTGTTCTCAGCGGAGCTCTCTCCTTAGCTCAGAGTAATCCATGTATGGGAAACTGTGTCAGACGGAAGACAAGAAGATCATTAGATGGCTCTTCTTTTCTGACTTTTTCTCTTTTTTTGCTTTATAGTATTAATAATCAACCATGTTCTATGAGGATATTTGCCCTCACATACATAGGTTTCGAGAAGATTGGTATTCACCAATGTATGTTTTCAAACGTGACTTTGTAATAAAGTGCCACAAGCTGTGTGTGAATAGGGAGAGGGAACAGACTCTATATCACATTCTGCCAGGGGTCATTCATAGAACTTCATGATGTTGATCATCATAATTGGGATTTGGAAGGCAAAATATATAATATTCTTTCATAAGCTGAAGACGAGACAAAATGTGTAGACAGAAAATTCCAGTATTGGGGTTATATGCGGTGTGTGTGTGTGTGTGTGTGTGTGTGAGTGTGAGAGAGAGAGACTGATAGACTGAGACTGAGAGAGAGAGAGACTGAGAGACTGGGTTGTGGTTATATGTGGTTTGTGTGTGATCAAGGGTACATGACATTTTATGTGTGTGTGTGTGTGCGTTTGTGTGACAGGGTGTGATACGAGCAGTAAACAGATAGCCCTTAATGGTGTTTACTTTATCAAGGAGCCCCTCGGGCCACAAAGCAGGGCTTAGCTGATGAACTGATGATGATACACATCAAGAAAGACTGCACAAGTACCTACAGCACTTAATCCATCCTCATACCTCCATACTCTCTTTCCCTAAGGCTTTAAATATGACACAAAGTCTTATTTGTATTTTACTGTGAACTTAACAGGAAGGATTACATTTAATTAGAAACTTTGTGCAATACAGTATGTGCAACAAAAGTGGAGCCGTGATAAATATGTGCATGTTCAGGCAATGACATTGGCCAAAGCATATGTGTTAATGTGCTACATTGTGCAGTGGAAGAACACAGCACTGCACTGTAATGGGTGTTTGCCGTTTCCACTAATTAGGAAAGGAGATTGGTGCACGTTTGAATGAAGGTTGTTCATAAAGGCTGTGTGTGTGTGTGTGTGTGTGTGTTGGAGGCGGTGAAGGGGAAAGGTGTGCTGGTAGGCGGCGGCTTGCTTGTAGCACAACAACCCAATTAAAGCAGCTTTATAAAAATTACACAATCTCATTAGCTTAATCGTCACACGCGCGCACGCAGGAAAAATCGATGGCCTCACTTGGCATGCAAAGCGGCGGCGTGATTGTGCCTCAGCTCCCCCCAACCGACACAACCCCCCCCCGACACAACCTCACAGATATTAATAACAGAAATCACAGTGGGCCTGGGCCTGTTGTGTAACTCTCCTGAACGCTCCACTTCCCAAGAAGAAGAAGAAAGAAGGGGCAACAGGAGCTGTGGAGGTGAGAAGGCGGCAGGTAGCACGCTTGGCTCTCCCACACCTGCTGTCCACAGGGAGAGAGAAAGAGAGAGAGAGAGAGAGAGAGAGAGAGAGAGAGAGAGA